>VDFB02341095.1:0-63213 GCA_007258455.2 Sequoia sempervirens | reverse complement strand
AATCTCCCCATTTTTCTTACGGACTAGAACCAAGTTTTCCACCCATGTTGAATGTCATACAGTGAAGATTATTCTTGCAGAAAGCAATTTCTAAACTCTTTAAGGATCAATGGTTCAATCAAGGCATTGAAAGGGCGTTGTTTCTATCGAAATGGTTTAGCTTCGAGCTTCAGAGGAATAGTATGAGTCATTATAGAAGCATCAAATGTCTTTAGATCTTCATATCCCTAGGCTATCGCAGCAATATCTTTCTTCAGTGCCCTTAGTATATCTTTTCTGATTGCTTCAGGGTAGGCTTTCCCTATGTAGACATTTCTTTCTAGGCCAGAATAAGCTAGGTTTACAACTTCATATTCACCTCCTTTATCTTCAACTGGTACCTTTTCCCAAGCCCTTGGGTCTGAATCAAAAATTCTTTCTAAGGCCACCATTCCCTTGGGAATGCTATTACCTTTTAAATTAAGGACCCCCTTTGTATCACAATCTTCAGGGTTCCAATCTCCTTGATCTCTGTTGGACTCATCAATGATCTATCCTTCAAAAATATCTGAGCTTGCTAGAAAAGCAAGGATATGTCGATCATCCCCAAAAACCTTAAAGTTCCTGATGCTATCAGGAACAGCTAGGGTTGATATCAACTCTACTAAGAATCTTTTAAGCTTGGAGCCTTGCATGGGTTCCAGGTTACTTGCAGCAACATCTAATGAATTAGCTATCTAATTCTCTTCTCTAGGGATTAAACTAATCCCAAAATCATCAAAGTCTTCAATCAGGTTCCATACCCAATTTATATAGGCTGTCAGCCTTCTATTGTGACATGTGTATTGGCTACACACTTGCTTGATAACTATTTATGAATCTCCCTTAACCATCAAGGTAGTGACTTTCTTCTTATGTGCGAACATCAACCCCCGAGCTAAAGCTTCATATTCTACTACATTGTTAGTGCATCCAAACTGCAACCTGTAAGAAGCAAAGAAAGTTTTCCCTTTTAGGCTGGTTAATTCAATCCCAACACCACAGCCTGTTTTGGACTTGGATCCATCAAACATGAGGGTCCATAGTTGATCATGAGTTGGGGTTGGTCCTTTTGAGATTATTATGGGTGTTTGGATAAGATGAGCCATAGGTGGGGCCACTTGATCTTTTGAATCTAGTATTGGTAAGAGGTATCCAATAGGTTCTTTAGGTGTAGTTTCCAATTCCTACACAAATATATTATGTAATCTGAGGGTATCCTTCTAACAGTCACTTGTATCTTTGATTAATCCCTTGGGTTTTGGTATACTTGTGAGTGCAGGGATATCAAATAGACCTTGGGGTTGTTCCTCATAAATATGTTGGTTTGGAGGTGTAAGTGGGGTAAGTTCAATTTGAGAAAGAACTTCCTTTGAAGGTATCTTATCCTTGGTTAACATTATTGTTTCTTTGGATTCAAATGAGGAGTGATCTGTAACGATCTCAATGTGACTTAGGCTAGTTTCTTGAGATTGGGAGAGATGATCTAAAATGCTGATGCAGGGTTGGTAGGTCAATTCAGAATGATTTTGGTAGTGTACCCTGCACCATTTGGGGAGTAGAAGACTTTGCAAATCGATATCTTCCCCCAAGACCAGCTGATCCTGCTGCAACTTCTTGATCAACGCCTATTGATTTTCATCAATCATGGGATCAGGGGACTTTTGTGTTGACAAATCTTTAGAATGAAGAACCAAGAAGGTTAAGATTTCTTCTCTCTTATAAACCCCTATCTCGGTTTCAAAATAGGCTACCTCATTGGGACAATCATATTTAGTGATGACATAATTGAGGCGAGGTTCACTTTCAATCCTAATCTGTGTGGGCATTCCTCTCCATGGTAGCCACATATGTGAAAAGTCGAGGGAGAGATATCCCCCTATAATTTTCATCAAATCTCTACTCAACAACATCCCATAGGTCTCGGGAATGTCTGCTACTTGAATATCTATGTTGGTTAGGATCCTAGGGTCAGACCCTACTTGCACATGTATATTCCTCAGTTCTCCAACCACATTAACCTCCATTTTGTCAAGTTGGATGACCGTCTTGTTTGTTTGGACAGGGTTCAATCCCAACTTCTTGCATATAGAAAATGGCATAACATTGCCAGAAGCCCCTGAATCTAGCAAACAATTATGTAGATTTTTCCCACAAATTCTTAAACTCAAAAGAAATGGTGGGGTACCTACCTTGCTTCTGTACAAGGTTGCATTCAAGTCTACAGCAAGTGCCACCTTGTTTTTCCCTTTTGATTTATCAGCTTGCTCCAAAGCTTTTAGCACTATCTCTCGTTGAGCAGGGCACCACTTTAGGATGTCAAAATATGATAAAGAAGTTTTATGTCTCTGCATCTCAACAACAATATCAAATTTTGTATTATAACTTGCATTAATTTTGACAACCACAAGTGAATTACCTCTATTATGGAAGTCAGGTGGGCCTTTTGGTGGAGGATAGTTGTTATCAGCACTTTGATTCGGAGGCACCATGTGATTAGGTGGTGCTGATGTAGTGAACGAACCCTTATTCTAATTTCTTAGGAAGCGTCCTCCCTTTGTCTGAATAGCTTGGGCGTCATACATATATTCCTCTAGTTCATTCTCACTCTGCATTGGGAATGAAGGTTCTTCTTCAAAGAGGTCATAAGTCATAGTTGTATCTACTGAGTCACCTCCTTTGTTTGAGTTCCCTTGGAATTTTTGGGCATCTTCTTGTGCCATCCTAACAACTTTCTCCATTTCAGGGAAGTTTACCTCAGAATGAGTTGTAGTATCATATAGCCTGCACCAGTTAGTCATAAAATTAAGGTCAGCCATATTTGTAGTATGTGACCTCTCCTCATTATCTTGATAATTATGGGAGACTCCACCATTATTTGGTCCTGTATTCCATTGTCGGTTGTTATTTGGCCTCTGGTTATATCCTCTATTTTGATTTTGATAGCCTTGATTAGGGAATTTTTGGCCTTGATAACCCCTTTGGTTGTGATTGTAGCTTTTCTGATAATTACCCTGATTGTTATTGCTCTTATTAGGGTAATTACCTTGGTTTTGAGAAGGGTTTAATCTAAGCTAAGCCATGTCATTTGTAACTCGAGACAAAGTTTTCTTCAAGGTCTCTACCTCGTTTGTGAGTTGAACTGTCTTTCCACTTTCAACATTCTTAGCAACAAGTAGCTGACCACCATGATTTGGTGTTCTAGCTTGGTTATGATGACCATGCGAGCTATGATGAGCCTATGATTGTTGAAAGAAGTCAGGAGTTCCATTGGCAAAGAATGGAATAGGAGATTGAGTCTGCAACTCAGATGTAGGTCCATAATGGGAAGGAGACATTCCTGGGACAGTATTGAATAAAGGAGTTGGGCTAGACATCTGATACCCTATCGAAGGAAAACCTCCTCCCAAACTTCCTTGTTGAGAGCTAATTTGTTGTTGCAGCTTGATAGCTAGATGATAAACCTTAGACAAGGAATCAATATCTGCCGGTTGATATGTCCTTTGTAGGAATAAGCCGATCAAAGGGTCTATAACTCTAAAGTAAGCTTGGATGGCACTATTCTCAGCAACTAGATAGGGGTCCTATAGTCTCTTATACATTCGTTGAAACCTGGTGTTAAACAAGGGCAAAGGTTCACCTGGCTCCTTCCTAATGGTAGCAAATTGGTGGAACAAAATGGCTGGATCCATGTAGATTCTGAACTGATTGATGAAAGAATTTTCCAAGTCTGTCCAGCTCAGAATAGAACATTGAGGAATATTTAGGTACCAGTTGTACGTCATATCCCCTAAGGAATAAGGGAACAACCCACAAACTACATCATGGTGAGTTATCTAAGCTCTAGTACAAACATCCTTAAAATCTTGTATGTGCTCTTCAACACTCCTTGATTCACCATTAATGTATTTGGGACAGAATTTCTCAGGATTCTTAGGCATATCATGAAATCCTCCAAGAATAGTCCCCAATGGAGAGGGATTATTCTGAAAGAACGCCATTGGTGGTGGTGGTGGTTGAGCCAGCTGTTGGATGGGTCGAACCAGCTGTGATGGCACTTGAGGTGGATTCGGTAGTGGATTGATAGGTATCCACTGGGGCATTGGTGAGAAGCCTAGTGGAGTGAGCGGAGCTGACAAGGGTGGTATGATGGTTGCCCCAGTCTTGTGACTCTTGTGTCTTATTAGGGTCTTGAGTTCTATCAAAGGTGGTGGATTTTCAGCTGATCGAAGAACCCTATGGGACCTTTCTGGTGAGAAAAAACCAGTATTATCCAGTTTACTCTTTTGGGCCCTCCCTCTAGCGCCAATTCTCTGTTGATGGTTCAGATGAGCACAACAACAGTTAAACATAATATCACTATTTTTCTCTTCTGAAAGAGAAAGAATAACACATGGATATCTAACTCCCAAGGTCTTTGTAATCAGTTCTTGACTGTATTGATTTCACTCAATGGTTGATGTGAACTATAATGTTCAAGGGGCTTGCTAGTGTTGAGCTTGTGGATTGTTCTAAGATCAAACATAAATTTAAACCTACTTTGAGCTAGTGTTGAGCTTGTCGATTGAGCTTGTGGATTGTTCTAAGAAATAGAAAAAGATAGATCAAAGCTTTGGAACTGAAAAAGAATAATAATTCATCTAAATAAACTAGACTTGTTACCTTTCAAAGAATCGCTAACTAAAATTGGAGAACAAAATCAACTTTTTATTAACACACAGTTTCATTCATTCACAGTGCTAATTTCAACAGTAGATTGTAAATCACTATCTAAACAAAACATGAAATAAAACTTCATTCCTTGAAAGCTTCTCAAATCAAATGATTAAACCAAGATAAATACCATTCAGGAACACAATATGAAGTAGATTTTAATCTGGATGCTTCTACTGTTAGTGAAATAGATAAGCAACATTTACAATTCTAGCTCAATACAGAAAACCTATGTCTTCAGCTTGTTTCCATTTACACTAAGAAAACTGGAAAGATACATTATTGCCTTCTGTCGAATCTAACTCCTACTCTCTTGCTACTCCTATGTTTTTCTTACTTCTTCTAAAACTCATACTCCTATCTTTTTTTTATTCTAAAACTTCTACCCCCTTGTGTATTCTAAAACTTCTCTTTTTTTTTACAAAGAGGCAAAAATGTCATATATATAGAATGTCCCAAAAAGAATGCACTGGCCCCTATTTTAGGGTTTACAAAATATCCTCTTTCAGAAGGGTCAGCTTCCAGATCTTTTTGAATAGAGTTAATGCTGCATTCAATGTGAATCCCTGCTGTCCATGTCGGTGAGGGATCTCCCTCAGGAGAAGCCTTCGAATCTTGTACAATCACAACATTAACTCTATGCCTCTCTGTCCATCCTCAAACTCCCTTGCAGAGCTACCTTGAATGCTCTAAAGCATTATCATTAATGTCGATCTACCTTTACCAGTAGACACCACAACCATCCCTGAGACTCATGGTTCTTTCTTTCCTTTGGCCTTCTTCCTGCTCTAGACTCTCCTACAAGTTGACCATCCTCTGGAAGCAGCATCAAATTTCCCATTAGATCTCCACAACAGTGTTCATCGAGCTGCTCCATCACTTTTGATCTAAGAATAAGTCCATATTGTTTACATCCTATTGATCTCCTTCACAGGGGTAGTCAATCAGTCAAATGACCCATGGTTCAATTTTAGTTCCCTCTGATTGGGTGAACACATTCCACGTGAGATTCCTAGGTAGTAAAAAATTGTTCACATCGAATTGCATGTCAGTGAGACACTGACCATGTCACCTCGATGCGATTCTACCTCATAGCAGCCATCGGCGTAGCATATGGCAAGACCTTTCATCAAATGCTAACTCTCGGTGATGAGTCCTATCAGAGCCACATATCTATTGGTGAGACTCTATTCTCTCAACAGGACCTCATATCGAGCCCCTCATCCTTCAGCGAGACACCATCAGGTCGTCCAGACATCACGGCGGGCAGCCAAAGTTATAGCAAAGGTAGAAAACATGTCGGTGAGACTACTGCTAGTCAGCAAGATATCATGTCGAGCTCTTCCATTCTCCTTGAGCTCATGCTTCATTTCGACAAGACTCCTCATGGTTGGCAAGACTTCATAGCGAGGCCACAATCTTTCGACAAAACACTGTCGGGTCAGCTAGACAATATGCTGAGGGCAACCACTTTCGCCAAGACTTCATGGGTCAGTAAGACCTTATGCCAAAGGAAAAATCTTTCGATGAGCTCATTTCATGTCGGGGAGACCTTGCTTGCTTGACGAGACCTTTCGCCGAGCTCACAACTTTCGCCGAGACTCCCTCATGTCAGTAGGACTTCTCGCCGAAAGCACAACCTTATTCCGAAGGCACCACTCGGTCGGTGAGACATCACTTGGTTGGCGAGACCTTTCGTCGAACTTAAATCTTTCCCTGATGCCACTTCATTTCGGCAAGAGTCCACCTTGTCGGTGAGACCTTACCCCGAACCCAAATCTTACGGTGATCAAAAGCCTCGTGTGCAACCGTCGATGAGACCTCAACAGTCGGGGAGACATATAAAAACCCACGGCAATCAAAATGTCTGGCCGATCAGTATATTCTAAATGAGTAGAACCCACTGCTAGTCGGCAAGACATCTAGAAGGTCTCACCGACTTTCTCTTTAGAGGAATTTCAGGCCAAACTTGATTGAGGTATGCTTCCCAACTGAGATCCTTGAGAAATATCATCAGGTGCATGATTTAATCCTACAAAAAAGATGCCTCCATTAGTTCTCAAAAGCATATAAAATATATTATTTATGATTTCATTCAATTTTAACAAAAAGAAACCCAACTCAAGCTAACACAAAACCAAAACCAGTCAAAACAAAATATAGACCCAGGAGGAAAATGAAAGAATTCCCAAGACCAAACCAGACAACCAAAGGCAAAGAAAACAAAAGAAAAGGGGGACCCATTTTGTTCCAGAATAAAATGTGGTAGTTATGCAAGGCATAACAAGAGTATTGATAGATAACAGTGTAGGTTTAAACATCTATACCTTGAAATTTGTTAAAAAATTGGGGTATTTTAATGATGTAATTGACAAAGGCAAGAGCACCACTATAAGGGTTTATGACGACCTAGAAAGAATTCATAAGGGACAATTAGGTTACCTGTATAGATAGGACCAACAACAATAGAAATGACATGTCAAGTACTGAACCTTGAGCTACCATATAACCTTCTTCTAGGACACCCATGGATTCATGCATTACAAGCAGTTCCCTTGACATTTCACCAATGTCTAAAATTTCCTCATGAAGGAAAGGAGGTTATACATTGATCTTGAACCCTTCCACTACTGTGCAAAATTGGAGGAGAAATACAATAAAATCCAGTGTATACCTAGTAATGATATATCATTCCACTCCTCATATGTCGACCCATCAACACTACCATCAACCTCAGCCATACCCCTATCAAGTGAGAAACCAAATATTGAGTCCAAGATTCAA
The DNA here is from genome assembly GCA_007258455.2 of Sequoia sempervirens. Lineage (NCBI taxonomy): Eukaryota > Viridiplantae > Streptophyta > Pinopsida > Cupressales > Cupressaceae > Sequoia > Sequoia sempervirens. The sequence continues at coordinate 55,698 of VDFB02341095.1, read as the reverse complement.
AATCAAGCTTTTTGCATTGGAATGCTTCCCTCAACACCAAATATTTATGGAGGGACTAAGGAGATCAAACATATTCAAGCAGTAAAAATGGTAGCCAAACCCATGATCTTTTCCAAGTGGTGAGATATGAATGATGAGGAAATATTCAAATAGGACCTTTTGCCAATGATCTACAAAGAAGGCCAAGAAGAACCAGAACAACTACAACCTCTTCTAATTGATCCTAGTAGTAAAGGATATTAGCTAGCTAAACAAATGGGATAAACTAGAAAAGGTGGCCTTGGGCTACATTAACAAGGTAGATGGGAACCTATTATAGTGGAACAAAGAAAGAAGAACATGGGACTAGGCTATGGTTCACTAGATGTGGTAACTCCAAACACTCAACATACCTCTTTTAAGAAAGGAGCTCCTTCTACTGATGTTAAGACATTAGATATCTACCATCTTATAGACAATGATTTACCCATTGAGGACTTATTTGAAAGCTTTAGCATAAGCATATTCCCTACCTGACCTAGAAAAGGTACATTCAAAGACTATACTTATGAAATAGACTCTAATGAGTATGAATGGGATTCTCCTTCCTTTGTCTCCTCTAGTGACGATGACCTAGATACCCAATGTGAGAATGATGCCAGAGCTATATTGACCATTTCAATAACTTTAATAAGGTTTACAAATAATGATGACAACCTACCCCTTTGCTACCCACAGTTAATATATTGGGACCAACAACACCATACACCTATTTTGGATCAATTCCAAAATGATGAAGCTATTGCGGAGTTTATAGGACTTCGAACCTATATACCATCAAGAGATCATAAAGCAGGGTTTGTTATGGAACTTGAACAAGAAGCATATTTTGAAGGGGAGATTGTGTCCTCTAGTTGCAAATTGAAAAAGATAATGTAAAAATCAAAATGAGATCCCCTAGGGAAAACCACAAGGTGGCTCTATTAAATCCTGGAAAGAGAAAAATAAAGGATGAATCTAAGGGTGAAAACCTCTCCAAGGCACCCAAGGACGGAGGATTCAATCTCCCTATTTCCGAATATCAAGAGAAGTTGACACTCCTAGTTGAAGAAGTGGGACCTATAAATGTTGGCACAATAGAAACACCTAAGATCACATATCATGCAACATCACTTAATCTTGAAAAGAAAGTGAACTTCTTAGTGTTCATCAATGAAAGGAAGATAAACTTCACATGGACATATGCAGACATGCCAGGGCTAGATCCGACATTGGTCATACACCACCTAGCCATATTTCTTGGAGCTAAACCTATCAAGCATAAGCTAAGAAAGATGCATCCCCAAATAACACTTTTGGTAAAAGTAGAACTGAATAAATTGCTAGATGTAGGCTTCATCAAACCGATTGATTATCCGAAATGGATATCAAATCTAGTACCAATATCAAGTCCCACTAGGGGTATACAAATCTGCACGGATTTTCAGGATCTAAACAAAGCTTTTCCAAAAGATGATTTCCCTCTTCCAAGCATTGATATGATTGTAGATATAACAATAGGGCATGAAATTTTGTCACTAATGGAAAACTTCTCAGGCTATGATTAGATAAAGATATCCCTTGATGATCAACATAAAACAACATTTACTTGTTCTTGAGGGACCTTTTGCTTAAATATCATGCCGTTCAGACTAAAGAATGTAGGAGCGACCTATCAGTGAGCCATGACTACAATCTTTCATGATATGCTACATACAATTATGGAAGACTATGTGGATGACATACTAGAAAAATCCATCAAAAGAGAAGACCACTTGACTAACCTTGCAAAAGTGTTTGATTGACTTAAACACTACAACTTGAGTCTCAATATGAGAAAAAGTGTGTATTTGGGGTAACATTTGGAAAGCTACTAGGGTACATAGTATCAAGAAGAGGCATTGAAGTAGATCCTGCAAAGGTAAAAGCCATATTAGAAATGCCTCCTCCAAAGACATTGAAGCAATTTAGAAGTCTATAGGGGAAACTACAATCCATCAGGTGATTCATCATGCAATTGGCAGATAAGTGTCATTTGTTCACCCATCTCCTACACAAAGACATCACATTCAAGTGGGATGGTAGATGTGATCAAGCATTCCAACACGTCAAAGAGTATCTAATAACTCCTCTAGTACTAATGCCACCTATTCCAAATAAAGCAATGATACTCTATGTATCTACAACACAAGAAACATTAGGAGCTCTCTTAGCATAGCTAGATGATAATAACAAGGAAAGAGTAGCCTACTACATCAACTGAACATTGGTGGGCTACAAATTGAATTATTCACCCATAGAAAGAGTGTATCTCTTTGTCATCTTTGCGACACATAAATTAAGACACTATATCTTAAACAAACAAGTAAAGCTAATCTCAAAAGTAGATCCACTAAAATACCTATTAGCAAAAGCAACTCTAATAGGCAGGATTGCTAAATGGGTGAGATATTGAGAAAATTTGATATAGAGTATGTAGACAGGAGAGTCATCAAAGGACATACCATAGCCGATCAACTAGCTGAAGCACCAATGGAAGATCACTAGCCTCTCACAATAGACTTCCCAAATGAAAGAATATTGCTAATAGAACAGACAACCCATTGGACCTTGTATTTTGATGGGTCCCACAATCAACATGACTCAAGAGCAGGTATCTTATTTCTCACACCACAGGGAGATAGTATACCTAAGGCTTACATAATTTCTTTCCCATGCACAAATAGCATCTCAGAGTATGAAGCACTAATCACAGGACTAAAAATGGCCATCAAATGGAGGATAAAATAACTATAGGTTTATGGAGATTCTCAACTGGTAATCAAGAAAGTAAATGATGAGTATCAAACAAAGGATGAAAAGATGATGCCATATAAGAGAATGGTGGAAAATTTCAAGCAATATTTTGTCACCATCAAATTTGAACAGGTTCCTCAGATCAACAACAGAGTAGCCGACACAATGGAAATGATAGGTTCACTTCTTGATATTGCACAAAACATTTCTAAGTATGAATTCCTTGTGGAGTAACTGCTCGTACTAGTGTTTGATATCCTGGAATCAAAACTAGTGTGTTGTTGTTGGTCCTAACTCACCGTGGTACCATGATACATTTGACTATATCCAACATGGTATCATACCCCCTCATTTTACAACCACCCAAAAGAAAAAATCTTTGCTCATAGGACTTCTTGATTCACAGTTCTAGGAGACACCTTATATTGCCAAAGTTTAGAGTGTACTTTACTCTGATTTCTTGATGCAGAAGAAGTGAAAACTGGCTTACAAGAGGTACACGAAGGTGTTTGTGGGTCCCACTCTAGTGCACCTAACCCAGCACAAAAGTTACTAAGAACATGATACTATTGGCCATCTATGGAGCAAGAAGCTATTGCCTACACGAGAAAATATCACCAATGTCAATAGCATAGTGACCTCATTCACGTACCAGCATAGGAGCTAAGACCCATCACAACAACATGGCCTTTTTCGTAGTGGGGATTAGACTTGGTAGATAAGATCTCTCCTTCTTCATCAAATGGGCATAATTTTATTATTACCACAACTAAATACTTCATGAAGTGGATAGAAGCAATTCCATTAAACTACATCACCGATAAATAGATATCCAAGTTCATCTTGAATTATCTGATATGTCAATATGGAATTCGCCAAACCATCATAATGGATAATGGAACCTCATTCAAGAATCAAGATGTCAAAGAGATTTGTTCCAAGTTCTCTATCTAGCAAAGATTCTCCACACCCTACTATCCTAAGGAAACGATCGGGCCGAAGTGTCTACCAAAACCATCCTGAAGATACTAAAAAAGCTTGTTAATGATGTCAGTCACAATTTGCATCTACAACTAAACCCAGCCCTATGGGCTTACCAAAATAGTATTTGTACACCTACAAGTGCCACACCATTTTCTTTGGTCTATGGATCTGAAGTTGTCTTATCTATTGAGGTCAAAATCCCCTCACTACGAATATCACTTAAAGGCATGGTCAACAATGAAGAGTATTGGGTATCCAGATTGAATGAGTTGGAAATCCTAGATGAAAGACATTTGAGTGCATTAAACCATCTATAGGTTTATCAGAATCAACTCAAAAAAAGCTACAATAAAAAGATCAAGATCAAAAACTTTCAGATTGGTGATTTGGTACTCAAAGAGAATCAGAAGGTGTAGTTGAATCAAGATGGCAAAGATAAGTTTGAACCCAATTGGTTAGGCCCATTTACTATCACAACAAGCTATGGCTATGGAGCTTACCAATTGGCTACTCCTGAAGGAGAACCTTTAGCCAAACTGCTAAACAACAACCACCTCAAGAAGTTCTTCACATGAGAACATCAGAATACCCTAGGAAAAAGGGTAAAAATCCAAAAAAAAAAGAAAGATAAAAAGATAAAAAATCAAAAAGAAAGAAAAACAATAAAGAGAAATAAAACGTTCTTTAAGTAAAAACCACTTTGTGGCACTTTTAGAACACGTAACATAGTGAAAACCTGGCAAATAGGTGCTACATTTGAATAAGACTTGTATTGTTATCTATCAACACTATCTAAAGCATCCACCCATTCATCCCATAATAAAATGTGCACACCAACCATGGCTTGATGACTGATTAAGTATTGAACCTTGTTACACCATTAGCATCCATATCTCCTAGAGAAGGTGATCTTGCCTCGAACTGGGGGAAACATCCCAAAACTAGTTGTGGATTGGATCCTTGTGCGTCCCATCATGGTCAAAAACATAAAAAATAAAAAACATCTAGAAAACAAACAAAAAATCAAAACAAAGTCGAAAAACATCAAAAATCCCAAAAACATGTTATGCTTTGAGCCAACACCAATTGAACAACATGATCTCTACGTGTATAACATAGGTAAGGCTTATCAGCCCCCGAGGCCTTAGGTCAGTCCCTTTAGGTATTTATCATGCTTTCTTTCAACTTAGTAAAAAAAAACCAAAATCCAAAAGACACTCAAAAAATAGAAAAGATCAAAAACATGTTCTTATCAAACCAAGCAAACTATGAGCCTCTGCGTGTACAATGTAGGCAAGGATTATCCCTAAGGCCCTAGGTTAGTCCCCTGAAAACAACAAAAATAACATAAAATAAACTCAAAAAATTAAAAAGGTCCTGCCTCCATCATCACCAAATGCAATAAAATTTTCATCCATAATAAACAAATCATCACACTCACCCTTTGACAAATGGAAAAAACAAACAAAACGAACATCAAAATTAAAAATTCCAAAGAGAAGATCGAAACAGTTAGACAACTATCAAGTGAAAACAAGGCCAAAGTGTTAACTACCTATCTATTGACAATTCACCAACAACATCCTGAGATATGCCTTAACAGATCCATTCCTACAATAGACATCATCAACAATAGATAACAACCTAAAACCTCAAAATAGATATGGCAAGTGATACTGCAACATTGTTTTTCTTTTTATAGTCTTATCTCTTTGATTTATTGTAATATTGCATTCCCAGGATCTCTTGAGGATTTCCATAAGGATTTAGGGAAGAAGGAATGGTGGTATTAACTGTCAATTTTTGTTAGTTCTATTTGTACTTGATATTATTGTAATACTACCTTGGCGAATACTTGTTGTGTTTGGTGTATGGAAGTTGTTTTGAGACAAGTCGTGTCGTAGTTACATGTTAGGTATTTTATACCTCTCTATGTAACTAGTCCAATTTTTTTTAACACAACTCCACCATATATCTTAACAAATTTTCCATGTCTAATATGAGAAAGAATATTCTTTATATGCTAATTCAAATTCCACGCAATGGATACAAAAGCCACCTTGGTTATTAATACCTTGGTGCATCATGTATGTTTGCTACATCGAAAAAGGATTGTTAAAGTATGAAGCCTCTATGCAAAGCAAAAGCAACTCATCAATAACTAACAACATCAAATTCTATCAATCATCCAACATTTCTTCTAACTAAAAACTCCATCCTGCATCAAAATATCATTAGTTCCATATCCATCCTACATCCACAATTTTGTCAATACATATCATGACGATAATAAAGCAATAAAAGCATCATGCATCATGCATCATGTATAATCATACATCGCATATATAGGATATCAACATCAATCATATACATAATAAAACATCATATATCATATAAATATATTGATCATCCATCCATCCACATCTTATGCATACATCAAAAAAGTATAAAAATGTATATAATCATACATCATCATCCATAATCATCACATAACACATAATGAATCTAAATCAAAACATGCATATATCATATATATCATCATAAAAAATGAGAATGCCATGGTACATCACCATATAAAGATGTGTGATATCATAATACAAATATATATATATATACACAAGGATCCTGTTGTATAGGATCATCCTATCCATCCTACTAATCGTCCTTCCTAGCTCTATCAAGCTACTTGACGATAATATGAACTTGCTATTGCTCACCACAATGACCAATAATACCTACTCTACCCACTGTTGGTAGAACACCAACAGGATCTGTAAATGTCAAAGGAATATGTCGAGCCCACCACTGATCAAAATTTGGGGTAGTCCCAAGATTTGCAAGCCCAACAGGCCATCCCCATTCAAATGGAACAAGTGCTCTAAACTCTACAACAGCTGCATCCCAATCTATCTACAACCCCCATACTTGAACCTCTCGAGCAATCCTGCCAAAACGAGCCTCATAACCATCCGTGAACTGGCCCTGTCTCTTGCCGAACTGGTGACAAGAATGAACATGACTAATCAACCATAGTGTATGTCTACAGTATGGGAGCTACTCCTAGTTGTCATGCCATGCCTCACATCCCAACCAGGGTCTCCAAACAAAACTAGGCATGTCATCTATCATGTGGCACCAGCAAGGTAGTTGCCCAGGCCAAGTGTAATGTAGAAAATCACCATATCTATATGAATAAGGATCCTTTGGATCTCGATCCAAAATTTCATCGAGCTTGGTAATGGGGATATGATCCCATGCCCATACATGAAGCAATGTCACACTAATAGAAATAGATCTACCTCCTCGATAAGTGACCTCAAACATATCTCGGTATAAATGCACAAGGAGACACGGGCCCCATGCATATCTAGTGCCATGCTCGAACATCTGCTCAATGTACACAACCCAACTAATGTGAAACTGCCTGCCTCATCTATCAGGAACTATGAGCCCCAAAACCAAAGCACATAGAACCAATGAGATGGGATCTGCATTTCCAACAAATGGAGACAGGTCTATCTCTGACTCCCGAACCTGAAGATGCCTAACACCCAGTACTCAGTGCATAGCACGTGTACGCCGTCACATGGAATAGGTCACAAGCTCTCCATGAATAGGTACATGAAGAATTCTCCATACATCCTCCAAGGTGATAGAGGCATCCCTAGTAGGTAAGTGAAAGGATGATGTCTTAGAATGCCATCACTCCACGAGAGCGGTCACCATGGCTCTATGACATCTAATCATGAGCATGTAGCAAATGTGTCGTAGCCCCACATCATCTAGAACATCTCTCTCTGACTCGTGGAACCCAGTGATCAAATCAAATAGATCGCGCGGTCATCGCTCCCTCAACATAAGCATTTTGAGAACCACTTGCAACTATTCAACCCACAACATTAAGAATTTCTACAAAAATGCAAAACAAACCTCAAATTTCAAACAAACTAACTCAAAATTGTATGCAAAGCAAAAGCGCTCACTTTTTGTCAAAAGTGGTGACTTTTATTATCAAAAGTGTTAAAAATAGTAAAAAGTGCTTCCTATTTTGTCAACTGCAGTTCAAAACATCAAAAGCGCTAACACTAGCAAATGTGAACATATATCTCAAAAGCAAACTTTTATCACAAGAGCAACCATCTAATTTGAAAAAATTCAAAAGCAAAACTTTTAAGAAAATGTGAAAACAAAAGAAAAAAATTGTCAACTACAAATATTGATGGCAAGTGTGAGCAGAAAGAGTAAGAGTGGTCTATTTATAAACAACACAAGCGATAAAAATGACTCAAATGCGTGGAAAACATGAAATTACCGCATATGCCTGAAAAGTTTTCATGCATTAATTACACAAAAACAACAAGTCAAAAAAATGAAAGGAAAGGCTACATATTGAGGCACCAATGCCTACAGGTTGTCCGAACTTGTGAATCGTATTTGCACGATGTGGGGCTCCTTGAATCCTCACCATAGCTCCTTGACAATCGACAAATCATGAAATCCAGAGGCAAGAAATTACTATAGGCTCAAAGTGCAAATGAGGAGAATTAAACCCTAATTACCTATTTTAACCCTCAAAATCCTAATTTTTTTTACCTAGGAAAGCCTCCTAGGTTGAAATTAGGAGCCCTCGGGAACATTTGAACTACCAAAAAGAGTCCTATAAGCTTAATTTTTTGTCCTCTATACATCTAAACAGAAATAAAACAGTGTCACGAGCTTGACACAAAAATTTATTTTTGGCCAACCTCTCGAGGGGGCAACCTAGCATCCTACCATCTTTCTGCTAACCATTGGAGCATAATGAGGCATATAAATTTTTTCAAATCTTGATCTTAATATCAAATTCTTTGAAACAAAGCGTTGGTGTAGTTAAAAGTGTTGTACCTTGTCCTAGGTCATTATTACACCTTAGTTAAGTTTACTCAGGGACCACATAGGAGGTAGTTGAAGAATTTCCACTTTTGGTGGACTTATTGTGTTATTACTTTATCAAATCCATCTTTTGTGGACACATCATGTGATTACCTCCCCAGCTTTTGTGGGTGATCCACCATTTGTGGTGATTATCACATTATCACTTTTCCACTTTAGGTGGAGTGATAGCTTTTCACAGTTGTCTCATGTCATAAGATTATGACACTTATCATAATCTTATGCCCTTCTATGTTCTCACCTTGGCTATATAACCAAGGGGTCTCCTATGTACTTTTGCATAGCATAGCACATTCTATTCTATTTGCATCATTGGTAGAATACAGTTTATTCTTGTCATATTGTTTCTATCTTTCTTATGCATGTGCTTTATATTAGGGCTCTAGATCTTGGGTGGCTACCTTCATAGCCAATTCTTACATGGTATTAGAGCTATTGGAGTGCCTTTAGTTAGTCTTTTGGGGAGATCTTGAGTCCAATCTTGTATTTTCTTGATAGATATACTAGATTTTGGGGGGGGGGGGGTTCCATTTTTGGATTTCTATTACAGGTACATTTTGGGAGCTTGTTGCATCAGATATGAGCTCACTTTTACATCTAGAGTGTCTGAGATATTCAGATTTTCCTTTTGTTTCATCCGAGTTGGGCATGGAGGCCAAATTTGCAAGGGTTTGAAATTGGGTGTTGGTTGCCAGATTCATAAGGTAGCCATTTTTTGGAGTAGTTTGGGTCAAAATAGACCTTGCTATTGCATTTGGGAGGCTCAAAAATCTAAAGATCAACTACCAATTCATCGATGTTGGACACTGTCAGTTGGAGACTGAGGCAAAAAAAAATCTTAGAGAGATCGAATGACCCCTAAGAGGTACATTTTTTCTATTTTCGCAATAAAACATTTTAGTTAAATATTTTATGTGGTCTTTTATTGAATATTTTGGGGAAAAATATATTTTTCAATAAGCGATCAAATCGACGGTTACTCGCATGCTCCATTGGACTGTCACGGTCGCATCTTGCCTTATCATCGACTAACTCAACATATTCATTGATTCAGTATACTTGGGCTGTTAGATTCAAAGCATTTAACATTGGTAGAGCTTGCATACATGGTACCTTGGTTAGCATGAGCGACATGAATTGAACACTAGTATATCACAGTTCTATCAGTGAGTATGGGTTTGAAATTTACCACGGTTCTATTTACCGGCATCTGTGGGATTTCACCATTGTATTCCTGGCTTGGTCAGCGATCATCCCTCACCATGGCTGGGTACATTCCACTTGGTAATCACTGACCTTTTCAACAGTTGTCGGATCCTTCAAACCCTTGTCCTTTGGTCTACATCCTCTATCGTCATGCAAAGATCAGTCATTGGTTGGCTTTGTTTCCATCGGTGAAATATACTGTCGTCCACCTGCAATTATTCAATCGGCATCAACATCATCCAATCATTGTTTGCTTGGTCTATGCGGGCTCTCCAAAGTTTGCAGTAAAACATTAAATTTGGTGTACAACCCCTTCCGACCGTGTATTTCCTCCATCAATGGATCGTCCCTGTGTCCTCGTCAGCAACCATCAATACCATCTAATCAACGAAATCTTTCACATCGGCGGCTCTTTCTCCACCATCGACAGTTTGCTCATTCCATTCTTTGGTGAATCTTTTCCAGTCACCGGGAGTCTTTGTTCAACTGTCACTTGGTACATGGAGGGTACAATTACCGGCCCGTAGTCTTTGATATCAGTGGCTCCTTTTACATATCAGTTGGTATATATTAAAGAGAAAAGTTTGGTTCACTGACATCAACCTTGTTCCTTGTGAATCATTTGGTGGTATGAAGGCTCTTGGTACAAAATCTTGCAGTGTTTTTCGGTTTGCGTTTCTTATCGGCTATTTTATAAACTTTGATTTATAAAGTTTTGATTTTATATTATAGCTCTGGTTTATAAAAATTCTTTGTAAGGCTGACCGAAGTCTTCTATTGGTGGATTTTATAGGACTTTTGTTTTCAAAGTTTTGGCCAACATATATTATATAGCCGGTGATATTGTAAACCACCGTGGGGTGGGGTGGCCCTTGGGTGGCGCGACCACTGGGGCACCACCCCCACTCCGCTCGCTCACCACCGATGGTGGAGTGGTGCCTATTTTTTTAAGTTTTCTTAATAAGGGGGGTCATATGGCCGACTTGGGCCACTTTTTTACCCTAGTTAGCATTATGTTTTGCACCCAGTTAGTGTGAAAGGTCCTCTTTTAGGCCTTTTTTTTGTTTTTGCATAACTTTTGCTCTAGATGGAAATTTTTTGCAAATGAAATATCGCCGAAAAGGTGGCGATCTCAAATTTCCAGTGGTATAGATGTTTCTTCAGAATTTTGTTGTTTGGTGGCATTTTTTTGCTCATCAAAGTTTGAAGGTCTGGTTGCACTCCTGAGCTCATAACTTTTGCACCGTTCCTCCATTTTTCATGATTCTCACGACGTTGGAAAGGTCTTTTCGAGCTTTTCAGAGTTTCTCATGCACTTTTGCATCTTGATCATGGTTGTTGTAGTTCTCCTCTTTGTAATGTTGTAATCACACTAAAATAAAGTGCCACGATCTACTATTCGGTGTACTCTGTCATACTGTATGCTTTTTTGGATTGATCTATGTATCCAATGTTAGTTTTTGCATTTCGATGAGATGGACTAAACACCATATAGAAACTCCTATTTTGGAAGCACTCTACCTATCTTCAAAATTTTGGTTTTACATCTAGAGACTTGGTGCATGGCTCCAGTGAGACTTAGATTGTACCAATATGCCATTGACAAGCATTCAAGTTGATGCTCACACAATTGTCTTCTTGGTTCTGACCTTATTCATGTTGCAGTGTGGGTTCATCTACATTTCTTCATCGACATATTCTGTAGTTACTCTTGAGTTGACAGATTTAGCTCAGTCACCAATTATGTGGCATCTTCTGCAGTTGTACCTGATTCTTTCTATCAATGCTTGTCACACTTTGACATTTATTTTGGAACAACATTTGGAGGACTCATCATCATCCTTGTTCCACTCTACATTAGTCTTCACATTATTCTACTCTATCTCCATCTTTGGTTAAGCTTAGGGACTCTTGACATTGTGACATTTGAGCAATGACTCTCCATTGAGGGGGGTTGCATAGACTTCGTCATTGTCTCTTATGGGGGGAATTTTTCCTCACTCAAGGTTTTTTCCTTCCTAGATCATGTTTCTTGTTTTGTTTCATCTCTCTTTTGGGGGCGAGTTTTGTCCCACTGGGTTTTCTCCTTTTCTCCAGTTGTGAGAGATTGCATTGTGTGTGTACATGGGTACCTAACATGGCCTAGTTGTTGGGACCCATCTTGCATTATTTTCTTTTGTGTACATTCTCCCTAAGTTGCACTTAAGGGGGGGTGTTGGTGTAATTAAAAGTGTTGTACCTTGTCCTAGGTCATTATTACACCTTAGTTAAGTTTACTTAGGGAACACGTAGGAGGTAGTTGAAGAATTTCCACTTTTGGTGGACTTGTCATTTTATTACTTTATCACATCCATCTTTCATGGACACATCATGTGATTACCTCCCCACCTTTTGTGGATGATCCACCATTTGTGGTGATTATCACATTATCACTTTTCCACTTTAGGTGGAGTGATAGATTTTCACAGTTGTCGTCATAAGATTACGACACTTGTCATAATCTTATTCCCTTCTATGTTCTCACCTTGGCTATATAACCAAGGGGTCTCCTATGTACTTTTGCATAGTATAGCACATTCTATTCTATTTGCATCATTAACAGAATATAGTTTATTCTTGTCATATTTTTTCTATCTCTCTTATGCTTGTGCTTTCTATTAGGCTTCTAGATCTTGGGTGGCTACCTTCATAGCCAATTCTTACACAAAAGCAATCGATACTTTGTCTCAAAGAGGGCCAAAATGTAGACATGTAAAAATAACCTAACACATATCGCACATCCTAAATGACATTTTCTCATCATCGACATCATTATCACCTAATATCACTGCATTTCACATCAAAAACATCAAAAACCCTAATTTCCTCTATTAATTGAATAATATTACATTATTTAATTAATTCACTTTTTCATCACTTTTGACTAATTAAATAAATTTTATTTATTTAATAAAGTCCTAATTTAACTTTAATCCTCCTAATTAATTAAATAACATCAATTGTTTAATTATGTCGCTAAATTACCCTATTCCCCTCAATTAATTAAATTATTAATACTTAATAGCTTAATTAAATCACTTTCCCCTAAACTTGAATAATTAAATAAATTATTCAAACATCATTCAAAAATGTCAAAAATAAACAAATACAACTTTGTTTGCAAAAGTCAAACATGACTTGCACATTCAACTCAAAAAGTTTAATTAATTAATTGAATTAATTAAATTATCCTCACCCACTTTTATGATTGAGAAAATTATGATCCCTCGATTGCTCACTCTGATTGACTGACTAATCCATCTATTTCCTAACTGATTCATCTATTCTTCAATCCCACTGAAGGCTCAACATGATTTCTTCAATTCCACAAATTATTCAATCTATTTCCTCAATTCCACTGAACACTCAAATTGATTTCTTCAATCACACTGATTACGTAATCAAAATCCACTGATTCTTCCCATCTAATTCCTCTCAACGGTTTTGAACCGTTGATAAGGATATTCTACTGCGTGATCTCAAGCATTCATTTCAAAACAAAAAATCTATATAACAACCTCATTTCTTCTAAAAAACGATCAGAAAATTGACATCATTTACACAACAAAGTAATGCCAAATCAATCATTGATTTATTGGAAGCTTTTACTTACATCTTCAATCAACATCACACAACTTTGAAGCTTTTGCTACGCACAAATGGAGGCTTCAAATTGATACAACAATGATCCAACATCTTTGCGAATACACTTCGACATAGGATGGGTAACTTTATGTTTTATTGAATTCATTGTTCTTGTTTTTCAATTGCTTTCTTGAATTCAATATTTTGTATTATTCATTTCATGAGTAATGGGTATGAATCATCATCTTTTTGTTTGAATTAGATAGTTCAATTCATTCATTTTGATCTTATTGCATTTTCAATTTCCCCCTTTACACACCTCTTAACAAAAGCCCAATGCTCTCTACCAAGGTTAGACCTAAACCTGCTTTAAACTCCCCCTACTTGGGCTATATATGGTCTAGTGCAAACCATTGCATTCATTAAACTACTGATGAAACTAGCATAAGGAACATTAGACATATCTTCAAAATCATCATTAGAATTAGGACACAAGTCTAAACTCAACTTAGTACCAACTAGAAATGGAATATTTATTGGTTTATAGTCATGCATATTAAACCTCTACAAAATAGTATCAACATACTTACTCTAACTTAACCAAAGCTTTTTGTGAACCTGATCTCTATTGATCTCCATCCCAAGAATATATTTTGCAGCCCCCAAATCCTTCATATCAAATGTTCTAGAAAGTTGAGTCTTAAGCTCCCTAATCATCACCTTGTTGTTACCCATAAACAACATGTCATCAACGCACAAGACAATGATTAGAATCTAATCATCAATAACCTTAATATAAACACAATGATCCTCCTCACTTCTAAAAAAACTGAACTTTAATGCAAAGGCATCAAAATTTTGGTACCACATCGTGGGTGACTGTCTCAAACCATATAAAGATCTCTTTAACCTGTAAACCAAGTGTTCTTTTACTTTCACAACAAAATCGTCAAATTGTCACATATAAATCTCTTCCTTAAGATTCTCAAGAAAGAAGGCAATTTTAACATCCATTTTCTCTATTTCAAAATCACAAGCAGTAGTAATAGATAATAGGAGTCTAATAGAAGTTAACAAGAGCAATAGGAGATAAAATTTTATCGAAATCAACTCCCTCTCCGTGGGAGTAGCCATTGGCCACTAATCTGGCCTTGTACCGCTCTAATCGACCATCTGCTCCAAATTTCTTTTTAAACACCCACTTGCAACCAATGGGCTTCCTTCCTTTGGGAAAAATCATAAGATCCTAAGTATCACAACTATCCAAAGCCATCATCTCCTCCTGCATGGCTTGCATCTAAGACTCACTTTCTTTTGAAGAAAGACCCTCCCTATGGGATCTAAGTTCATTGCCAATACTCAATAGAGAAAATACACAATGGAAATTGGAAGGGCTATACCTATCAAATGGATTTCATTGCCTTGTGGATCTTCTCAAGGTAGGAGTAAGGGGCTTTTACTTCTCTTCTTCTTTTGCATGCTCATCTTTCACATCATCTAAACTCTCTGAACCCTCTTCTTCTTCTCCATCCTCAAATCCATCTGGTTGTTCTTCTACATGTGCATCTTCCTGCTTCTAAATCTTTGTCTTAAGTGCACTATTTTTGTCTTATCTTTCTCCTTTGGTTGTTCTTCACCTGAGTAAGATCTAAACTCTCTAAAAATCACATCTCTAGAGAAAACCATTTTACAGGTTAGTGAATTCCAAAGCTTATGACCTTTTACATTCTCACTATAACCAACAAAGATGCATTTATATGCTTTTGGATCCAACTTAGAATGCTTCTCTAGAGACACACGAACAAAAGCCTCACAACCAAAGACGCTTAAATGTGAAACATAAGACTTTCTACCTATCCACACTTCATAAGGAGTTTTATCCACAAAAGATGAATAAGGAGATCTATTAACCAAATAACATGTAGTACTTATAACTTCTACCCAAAAGCATCTATCAAGCTTAGCACCACTCAACATGCTCTTAGCTCTTTCCATCTGTAGTGTTGAAAAATGTACTCCTTTACATTTTCACACCATGTTTGGGTCCCTTAATTAAATTGGACTTAATTTAGCCTCTAATTGGCCCAATTATGCATCTACAAGCCTAATTAATTACAATTTTTGAAAGGGGAATCATGATTTAATTAATGCAATTATCATTTTTAACACCCTGAAATGAATAGGTCTTGGCAATTTAGGTCAGGACCCATTCGCCCTTGGGTGAATGGGTCCCCTTTAGTTGCTTAATTCAAATTTTAAATATGTTTTTGGAAATATTTTTATGATCCCAAATTCAATTTCAAATTTTGGCTTGTAATGTTTAATTATCGAGAAATTAGAAAATTATCTATAAAAGCAAGGTCTTTTTATCAATTCAAATCCTATAGCATTATTCAAAATTCACAAGAGCTAAGATTATTGTCAAAGGTGTTCAAGAGTAGATTTCTCAAGCATTTGTTGTAGCATTCAAGATCTCAAGCATCATGTTAAAGTTATCAAGCATAATGCATGTTTTTGGAGCTAACATTGTGATGTAGGTTTCAAGCATTCAAGTCAAATTTCAAGCATCAAGATCACATCATCAATCAATCCATTTCATGCAAGATCTATACCTTGGAGAGATGTACTAAGTTTTAGCCCTTCAAGGGTTTCAAATCAAAGGTTTGGTGAGTTGTAACATATCAAGTGTTCATTCATCATTCCTTTCATGTTTTCATTTCAAGGTTTAATTACCAAAATAGGATTTGACCAAAGGAAAACCCCCATTCACCAAAAACAAACAATTTTTCCCTCTTGTGTATTTTGTAGATCTTAGGTTGAAGGATTGAAGATCTATCAAAAGAGCAAATTTGCAAAAGTTGTCAAAGTTGCAAAGTTGTCAACATTGTCGTCAAGCCATGAAAACTCACTTTCAAAATTTAATTTTGAATTTCAGATTGTGAAATTTGAAGGAATCGAGAGTGCAAACATAGGACCAAAGGACTGTAAAAGCAAATTTTCAACCCCTATAGCAAGACCCATTCACCCTTGGGCGAATGAGTCCTAGAGGACACTCAACACAACCTTTTTGTGATAGATGCATAAAATCACATCCTTCTCAGATCTGTTGTTACTTTATGGATTCTGTCATATTAAGGTTTAATTTAGAGGTTTCATGTGTTACATTGCATAATTGCATTCATTTGATATTTTTCATTCATCTCCCAAAAGTGCATTTTAGGTTGATTTACCCCGTCCTAAGTCATAAGGAAAACAACAAGATTTCCATCAAGGTTGACTCACCTAAGGGTTGAAAGTCAATCTTGCCCTAGGGGATCTCTTTTTCCCAATGAAATAAGGAAGATAGGTGCATCATACATTTTCCTCCATTCCATATTGATTCACCTATTTTTCTATGTTTCATTTTGGTGAACCTGACCTTGTACATCTAAAATTCTGAATTTGGAGTTTGTTCAAACCCTATATCCAGGATTTGTATTACTTTGCATTGCATTGCATTAGTTTGCATCTCATTTAGGGTTGTTAAAATTGCATTAGTTTGCATCTCATTTAGGGTTTTAGGTTTGTATTTAGCATCCTTTGAAATATGAAGAATAGGCCATCTTGATTTTGGTAAATATGGAGGAAACATTCAAGAAGAACAAGCCTAGATCCTTAATTATTGAAGAGATTTTTATCTCTATAGAAGAACACGTTTTTAGTAGGATGCATTTTTCTACAAGGACTCTAATGCATGAGATTCAAAGTCAACCCATGAAGTACTTCCAAACCACCATTTTAATAGTCTTGAGACAAAAAAACTATTGAATGAATTACACAAAAAATGTTAAATAAAAGTTAAAAAAACATTCTATCATAAACAACACTACATTCTTGTATATAACAAATATATGAAGTTATGACATCTATCTACATTGAAAAATTGTTTAGCAATGTCTACTAAACAAATAAATGTGTCCAAATTCATTGTACAATGTATACTTGTACAAACCATAATTAAAACTTGTAATAAAGTCATACACAAACTTTATTTCTTTAAAAAGTAATATTACAAACATGACTTTATCTAAGAAGCCTTTATAAATATATTATTATATCACTAATTAATTAATAATAAACTAAAGTTGGTATTATATTTTATAATTAATTATTAATTAAAAATATCATATTACTTTAAAAAATAAACAATAAATTTATACATCCTTTCAAATTATCTATCACGCATCCATTATACCTCCTTTCAAATTATCTATGGCTCATTTATTACACAATTATATATCGTTTATTACACCTCCCTTCAAATTACTTAATCGCTCATCTATAACACCTCCCTTCAAATTATTTATTGCTCATCTATATCTCTCACTCATCCATTACACCTTCCTTTAAATTATCTATGGCTCATCCATTAGACTTCCTAAAAATACAAGTGTTAGTTAACTTTGATTATTAAAGCACAAATTATTAAAGCACTTATTTATTTACCTAGCTAAAAGTCCTAAGAAAAGCATGTCTTTTCTATGTCCACACAAAATCACATTTAAATTGCATGTACAAACTTTCTACGTGGAGATATCTTTATGAAATAAAGCAAAATGACAACCCAAGAATAGATGAAGATTGAGTGTGTCTTACTGTTCCTTCAATATAACCCTTACATTTCTAAAATGGACAAAGATCCAAAAAATTAGGGAATAAAATAAAAAATATATTTTCCTCACACGCATCTTCTTAGTTTCTATTATTTTATTGCATTCATTGGGAGGAGACTAGATTCCTTCAAACTCTGGCCCAATAATTCCATGTGCAGTTAACAAGGGGTTAATCCACAATTTCACAAATAGTAAACAAGATTTGTTCAACTTGGGCAATTAATTACCTGCTCTCGCACGTTATATACGTGCTGCCATCTCTATGTTAGTGGAATCTTTGACATCCCCCTTTCAGTCTGGTGTGCAGCGGGAATTTCGTCCGCAGGAAGAGTCATAGGTATGTGTCATAAGACTACTGCTAGTGTCATAGATAGGCTCTTATTGGGTATTGTTCTGGATAGAGATCTGCTCTAGATTTGGCGGAGAATTTGTATTTCAGCTTTATTATCACTTTTTCAGACGCCCAACTGTGTTTTTTCTTGTTTGTATTTGTTTATGGCAGGGGGGGGACTATTCGCTATGGCGATGAGTATGTGGATTGTGTTGTTGGTTTTCTTGGTTTTGTCTGTGGCTGTTTCAGCCACAGAGGCCGACTTTTCCATTGTAAGCTATGATCTGAGCAGAGATGATAAAATCATGGAGCTCCATGATCAGTGGCTTGCAGAGCATGGTAAGGCTTACAATGGCCTGGATGAGAAGCAAGAGAGATTTAAGATATTTAAGGACAATTTGCTGTTTATCAATCAGCACAATATGGAGAATGGGGCCACCTTCAAATTGGGTCTGAACAAGTTTGCAGATCTGAGCCATGAGGAATTCAAGGCTAAGTATTTGGGTGTTAAGCCTGATGCTAAAAAGAGGCTTTCTAGGTCTCCCAGCCCTCGATATCAGTACAACGATGGTGAATCGTTGCCTGATTCTGTTGACTGGAGAGAGAAGGGAGCCGTGACTGGAGTTAAGGACCAGGGGTCTTGTGGTAAGTTAATCTGAACCTCAGCTCGATTCAGTCCAGGATTTGATTAAAAAATGTTTTTTCTAAAATACAAGTTTATGGCAGATTGACTGTCTCACACGGGTCACTTAAGAGGGGCATAGAAATTTATGGCTAATATCTTCTATTTTTAGTTTTTGTACTAACGAGCCCATACAAATAGGGTTAGTATATAGGGGAAATGTAATTCTTGGCTCTGACGTTTGTGTCGATACAGTATTTTAAAAAATAATTTACTTCCTTTCTCTTAATTCATTTAGTTTCTCTTGCTATCTCACTCTGATGGATCATGGAGTCTAATCTAGAAAATTTTATACACTGGAAATTTTGTCTTTAATTAATTCATCCTGTTTTTAAATGTTCAGTTTTTGTACTAATATAATCATTAAAAATAGAGCTTCTCGGCAGTAGTGAATATGGGTATATGAATAAATGGCTGATGACATCGGAGGGTAATCAGGGTTATGTCTTCTTTTCGGTTTTTGTTTAATTATGTCAGCTGTGGATACATCTGTGTATAGTATTTTCAATCTTTCTGCCATGACAATATAAATAAGTTTGGTATAAGAGGTATGTATTTATTTTGAGTCTATTCGCTTTTTTTATCAACATAGTTGGATAATAACATGAATGGATGAATGAGGTCTTTTAATATCTAACCGCTTTACAGCAATGAAAGCAGATATGATGCAGAGGTGTATAGAAATGCATGGCTCTGTTCTGTCTAGTAATTATTACAGTGGTAGTAGACATAATCTTAGCGGTACATGGGTACTTTTTAGATTCAACCCCTCTGTGGGTATGGCAATAAAAAGTAAAAACATTTAGAGTTAATAGAGGCATTAATAGTGGATATGTGTATGCTGTATATAAATTCCTATTAACAATGAATGGATACATGGGTATCGTTTATGTTTAACTTTTCCAGAGGTGAACAGAAAAAAGAAATAGTTTTGTTTTCATTTCAATATAACATTTGTGGACATGGCTATAGGTTAATGGCAAATAACAATGACAGGATGCGTGGGTATCGTTTATATTTAACTTTTCCTGTGGTGAACAGGAAAAAGAGTACAGCTCCTGTTTTTTAACAATATAACAGCTGTGGATATGGGGATAGAAATTCATAGCTAATTAACATACAGCGGGATGCATGGGTATTTTTATATTTCAGCCTTTAAATAGGGCTTAACTCTTTGGTGGATACAAGTAGTGGGTGAGTATTAGTGGAGGAAGCCAATAATTCTAATAATAAGTGGGAATATTTAGAAGCTATGGTCACAGGAATCAGCCAAAGTTCACAACTATGACTTCCCATAGCCCTATTATTGAGTTTGATGTTCTATTTTGAACTTGCTAAGATTCACATATTGAACTCTATTACCATGCTGGGATGCTCTACTGGCGCCTAACAGGTTAATAGTTTTCTGGGAGTGTGGATTGACCTTCCAACAATAATAAAATAGCTTTGATAATGGCGCTGCATTTATGCCATTCTACTTTCCAATTGCAGGAAGTTGCTGGGCCTTCTCAACTATTGCTGCCGTGGAGGGCATAAATCAAATTGTGACCAAGGATTTGATTTCACTGTCCGAGCAAGAACTGGTGGACTGTGATACTTCCTACAATGAGGGCTGCAATGGTGGACTCATGGATTATGCTTTTGAATTTATCATAAGCAATGGAGGAATAGACTCTGAAAAGGATTATCCTTACACAGCATATGATGGTACCTGCGACACTTACAGGGTAATTCTTTTTACTTCCATTAATTTTTATCTAAAATTGGTTCACTTTAGAAGAGCTTTGTGCTGATTTTTTGATGGAATATCCCAACAGAAAAATGCCCATGTGGTGACTATTGATGACTATGAAGATGTTCCTACCAATGATGAAGGGTCGCTGAAGAAGGCTGCTGCAAACCAGCCTATTAGTGTGGCCATCGAAGCCAGCGGGAGGGCATTCCAGTTCTATGCATCTGTGAGTAATCTGTTCATATTTTTATGCTTGTTTATTTATTAGTTAATTACACTCATGATATGAATTGAATGAAAGATTGCATCTAGATAATTAGTTCTAGCGCTTGAGCTCTAAAAATCATAGGGTGAAAGAGTTCTTTGTTGAGGGGACTTCGCTTGTCCAGTGGAGTTCAGTCCCTCAGCCATCAACCACCCTATCAGGTGACGTTTTGAGGCCATGGTTGGGTGTCTAATATCCTTTGTGCATTTTTTTGTCAAATGGCAAACTGAGAAGACATTTGTATTCTTGCTGAGAACTTGAAATAAATGTGGAACATAACCCGATAGAAAGCACCATTCCTTATGGCTATGGAATTTGAATACCCTGCCTGAAATGTCTTAAATTGTTATTCTCGATTTTATATTTTACCCACGAACATATGAGTTCTCAATAAAATACTAGAGTCTGTAATAATTTGACATATGACAAGACTGCAGAAAATCTAACATACTAAGGATCTTTTAGACATAACAATGATCTCAAGAAGTTACCTGATAGGATTCAAATGATGGACAAGTGGATCCTCTCACCAAAGAAGATTTTAATCTATGATCGGAGCACTATGTTAAAGCCATCTGATAGTGCAGTGGAAGGCTGAGGATTTCAACTCCCTTCACAATTGAACTCTAGTAGGTAAAATTTATCTGATAGGGTGAGTGGAAGGTTGAGAATTTCAACTCCACCGGAGTAGTGGATTCCCCTCATTAAAGAGCTTTATGCTTGAGAGAGGTTACAGTAATTCAGCAAACCACCGGATCCATTAATGAATTGCTATGGATGGCTAGAATAGGCTTAAGTGCGATATGTATGCCTCAAACTATTTAGTGAAGACGCACAGAAGCATAGACAGCCATTTCTTTATGCCTCAAGTAACTTTTGCAGCTTTGATGGGTGGGGAATTTGACTCAGTTAAGCATCCTCCTGAGCAATTTATTGCCTTTTTGGCCGGCACAAGTACCCATTCTCTCTCTCTCTCTCTCTCTCTCTCTATATATATATATATATATATATATATAAAGAAGTAAATCCTATATGGTGTTTATATTGTGAGCTGTTCTTATTTAAACCAGTAATAGATTAAATTATTGCATATATCAATGCATCTCCTGCTGTCAAGTTGGAATAAAAATGAAGGTATAGCTGCATATCCATTGTTCTATGACTCTCCTTTCTATAAGCTACTGAGAAGTATCCTTAGAAGTAGTAGCTGATCCCTGAAGGCTTGGTTTCAAATACATAAAACTATACCCTGCAACACATTTAAGTAATATAAATAATATGAAATCAACATTATAATTTTAGTGTAGACTAGATCTAAGAGTAGTTGTATGAAACTAACATTATAATAAATATTTAGACATATCTAACAGTATGCACATTTCCTGTTTACTTGGAATTATAGTTAATGGCTAGCTTTTTTCATTTCAAGTACAAACTTAATTTTAAGACTAGATGTGTGCAATGTGTAAGCCTTATTATTTGTAGCGGATTGCTTGTGTTTTTTAGTGCTTCAATTTGATATGATGCAAATAATTGGCCATCTAAGAATTAGTTAGTGGTGCCTTGAATCTTAAGTAATATATATCTCTTTGACTATTGACAGAGATGAATTTCTGATTGTGGTTTTTTCTCAAATTGTCAGGGTGTGTACACAAGTGCCTGTGGGACTCAGTTGGACCATGGTGTCACCTTGGTTGGCTATGGCACGGATAGTGGTGTAGACTACTGGACTGTCAAGAATTCCTGGGGAAATAGTTGGGGTGAGAAGGGATATATCAGACTCCAGAGAAATGTTGAAGTCAACACTGGTATGTGCGGGATTGCCATGGAAGCATCCTACCCCATAAAGAAGGGAGCCAACCCTCCAAACCCAGGCCCTTCTCCTCCTTCCCCTGTGAAACCCCCGACCATGTGTGATAACTATTATTCCTGCCCAGAGAGCAATACTTGCTGCTGCGTCTTCGACTTTGGTGGGTACTGCTATGCATGGGGCTGCTGCCCTCTAGATTCGGCTACCTGCTGCGAAGATCACTACAGCTGCTGCCCTAGTGACTTTCCAGTTTGCAATGTGGATGCCGGTACATGCAACCAGGTCAGTTCAGTTTGTTTCTTTTGTATTGGCTTTTTCAGTTTTGATTAAGCTCATTCTGGAGTATACTTTTATGGCAATGGGTTCTCCCTTGCTCCCTTTTTTAATGTTTGTATTTCACCTTAAAGATTTTTATCATGGATTTAACTGAAGGACTGTTCCCTGTGTTTTTTAAAACCAAAATTGGCTGAAGTGTTTATTTTAATGGGTTTTTTTTCCAGAATTTTGAGTAAGCCTGGTTATCAGTTCATCGTTTTTGTACATTTTTATTGCTGCTTTATTTCTTATGGAAATTCTATTTTCTTGATAAATTTTGGATGAAGTAATTACTAATTAGACCTTTTTTCTTGGATCCGGTCATATGAAGGCGATAGATGAAATTCTAATGGAGCTATCATTCTTAAATAGTTCCTGCTCTCTTTATTTAGACCATGTTGCATCACTGTTATTTATTTATGGACTTTTTACTTGATAAATACTGGGTGAAGTTATTGACTGTTTGTCATAAGATAATTTTTTAATTTAATGCATCCAAATCTAATGGGTATTCCTAAGATACATTAAAGATGATAGAATTTAATGGGTATTAATGTTCTTTGATATTAGTCTTTAATAGGTAGCCATGGCCAGGGAGTGGTTTTAGGTTTGATGTATTCCTAGGATACATTTAAGATGATAGAATTTAATGGGTATTAATGTTCTTTGATATTAGTATTTAATAGGTAGCCATTTCCAGGGAGTGGTTTCAGGTTTGATGTATCCAACATGTTAATTTGACTATAGTAGTGTGTTAACCATTTTTTACTAAATTCTGATACACGTTGCTTTTTCCTGTACCCTGTGTATGACAGAGTGGTGGTAAGAGTCCGTTTGGAGTAAAGATGCTGAAACGTACCCCTGCCAAGCCTCACTATGGCCAGAAAGCTACTGAATAGAATTCACAGCTTCTCATTTGAGAGGTCTTAATTACATAGCCACTCAGATTTCTTCTGCATCAGTGGAAGCTTTTTTTTGGCACTGTACATAAATATTCTTACTATTGCAATTAGTATTGTTCTAGGCCTGTGGGCAGTCAGTCGTTGAACATAATCCATTGATGATTTCCTAAGCAATAGTATGTTAGTTACTTTTGTTGTAGTATTTTAGTTCTATTTATCTAGACCTTGTTATTTTTTTCTTGTAAATGCAAGATGCTCTGATTGTATGGGCTCGACCCTGGTCCGAAGGATATCCAGAAATATAGTGGCTCCCATGTACTACCTGGTTCAGGAAAGTGATTAATTTGTTTATAAATTATATCTCTATATTTACTCTCACCAGTTAATTGTGTATTTTACCATTTGTAGACTTTGTTAATTAGAATTTCATCTGTTTTCATTTTTTTAGTTATCTACAATCTAATTAATTAGTTAACTGTGTATTTTACCTTTTGTAGACTTTGTTAATTAGAATTTCATCTGTTTTCATTTTTTTAAGTTATCTAATTTTAGAAGAAAGAATAATTTTTAAGTAGTTGGCGGCTGTATTTGTAATTAAGCATTCGGCTTGTTATATTCTTATTGCCTTTGACAAAGGTGATCTCCCAACACCCAAATAATGTGCAGAGATATGCCATTGCCAATAATATAATAAAATTATTGCTATTTTTTTTAATTTAATTTTTTATTTTGTAATGAAAAGGAAAAGGTATGCACAGAGAACATGGTGCATGTCGCCTTTGACCTACCTGGCATCTATATTTTTTGTCTTTTTGGAAAAGCTCTGCATATTAGTATCTTTATGTCTTGACTTTAAACCTTATACTGGACCCACCATCCAAGGGTCAAGTCATAATCACTTGTATTTATGTATTTTTGCCGTAGAATACAAACAAAATGGTAGGAAGACCATCACCTAAAGAATTAGAACTTTTGGGCAGTGTCAATCCCGAAGGGTTATATTTGTTTGTATATGTGGAGGAAAAAAATTGAATATATAGCACCTTTTTAATCTTATTGTTTTGTGATTATTTTAGTCTGGTTAATAAAGATGTTTGTCTCTGATTTAAGTGTTAAACATGTGAGCTGACATATCCCAGCCTTAACCCAGTTCTTTAGGAAGTTTATCGCTAGTGGTTAAGATCTATTTCTGATCTTACCCCTCTTGGTAATCCTAGATGGGATTGCTGTCACAATTCTATTTTATGGAGAGAATTGCTTGTATAATTCATTCCATCATCAATGCATAATTTTATATTTCTTGAGGTTATATCTCTTTAAAATTTGACTTTTGTTAATTGGTTTAAGTGTGAAATTTTCAATTTTAATATTTAGGATTGTCAATTGAAAAATAACTGGACATTCTAATAAAACCATCACATTGCAATCATTTGAGTATCCAAGAACATCTTATTACAAACGTCATTGCAATCAAAGAGCATCTTTAGATTAAAAACATCCTTAAATCATACAAGTAACCCTTGGGCATTCTAATAGATCCACCTTGCAGAAATCATTGGAGTGTACAAGAACATCTTACTACAAGCATTGTAGTAGTCAAAGAGCATCTTCAAATTAAGAACATCCTTACATCATATGTCTTGTATTAGACATTCAATTATCTTCTCTTTAGTCATTGTGAACAACTATTACAAAAGGGCTTGATCAAGGCAAGTGAAATACTTGAATCCAAGCTTTGACAAACTCTTATAGGTGTTTATTAACACCCTCTTGACCTAGTGTGGGTATTGAAGTAGACGAATGAAATTTGGAGCATGCAACAAACACAAATAAGATTGTAGATTCGGGATAGAATTGTGGATTTTAGAAGATGCTAGCATTATCACACTTCTATCTAACTAATGTTATCTATTGAAATTGCGCCCTTATGAAGTTGCAAAATTTGATACTTCAGAGAAACATGAGAACTTTTCTAGGTTGTGGGTCACCTAAAAATGGAAAAGAACCTCTGGAGAAAGTCGGCTTCCTTTGTGTTATCACCTAACTATTGATCTTTGTAAAGAAAATAGTAGGAGAATACTTCAAAATTAAAATTGATGGAAACACTACTTCTATGGTGATACACCAAATTGACAAGAGCAATGAGACACTTAGGTTACACTTGAATATTGATGATGGATATGAGACTGCACAAGAAGTTTTTGTAGATTATGCATAAGTATTTTCACAAATAGGTTTGACATGCACACACTGTTAAAAAGGAAAAACAATTTTCCACAAATTAAAAGCTCACGTGCAATTCAGTAAACACAATTTGTAATTTGCATAATACAACTTTTGCAAAAAGAGGCATGCTGACATGAGACAAAGCTATAAGGAAATAGAAAAAAATCACAAAGTAGCTTAATCAATTACCTGAAAATGCTCAATATTTTACAAGAATTAGAAGGCAAATTGAACCATCAACGATAACCAAGGTAAATTTTATATATCATGCTCCAAATTCCAAATGAGTTACAAAGCATACATCAGTTGAGAAAGGATTTAAGGAAAATCTCTGACTCTCTAAAATGCATAATCAGAACCTCCTTTTACAAAGAGGCAAAAATGCCATATATACTAAAAGTGTCGGCCCCTGCCCTAGGGCTTACAAAAATGAATCGGTTGCCGAACACGTCGGCCCTCGAATCTTTTGGAATATAGTTAATGCTGCATTCAATGTGCATCCCTCTGTCCATGTCGGTGAAAAGATCACCCTCAAGAGTGGCCTTCAGATCTTTTGCAACAATCGCATTTACTTGCAGCCCTCAAAACTTGTTAGAGTTGCTTTGAATGTTTATGAGTGTTATCATAAATGTCGATCCACTTTGCCAATCGACATCCCAACTATCCTTGCGGTCTCCTCCTTTCTGTTCTAGACCCTTCCGCAAGTTGACCCTCTTCGAGAAGCAGCATTAGGCGCCCTCTGAACTGAATTCACAAGCCCTGATCATCCATCGAACCAAAGTAGATCCATTTCATTTATGCTTTTTTGATCTTCTTAGCACTAGTCAAGCTGCCAACGGTTCACCTATAGCTTCCTTTGATTAGCTGAACATATGCCACGTGGGATCGCTAGACGGTCAAAGGTTATTCCTGTAGAATCGCATGTTGGTGAGACACTAGCCATGTCTCCCCGATGCCACAATGCTCCACAGCAGTTATCGCTGGCATAACTTACCACTATTGGCGAGACCTCATAGCGAGCTGCAAGAGTCATACCGATATCCCATTTGTCATCGCCCAGACTATCAGCAAGATATATCGCTTTCGGCAGAGAGGTTTTGCCAAGCATCTGACTGTAATAGCATTATGATATTGCATCGGCAAGAGTTCTCGAGTCAAACGAACATTGACCCATGTTTCAAGACAACAAGAACAATCTCTCATGATATCGAATGGTCCACTTAGCACTCATTGCATCTAAAACCATCGGTGAGACATCACGAATCGACAAGACATTATAGCGAACGAAAACCCCTCGGCCAAGAGTCTTATCGATATCCATATACCCCTTCGGCAAGACCACCACAGGTCGGCAAGACATTACAACAAGCTCAAAACACTACGCCGAAGGCACAATCCTTCGGCGAGACTTCATCGGGTCGGCAAGACATCATGGCGACGATAACCCTTTCCCCGAGACCATTCTGTTTCGGCGAGACTTCCCCTAGTCGGTGAGACATCATATCAAAGCCACAAACCTTCGGCGAGACATCTTTGGGTCAGCAAGACGTTATGCCGAACTCCATCATTCGGCAAGACATTATGCCGATCGAAAATCTTTCGGCGAGACGTTACAACGAGCCCCAAACTTCTCCCTGACGCCGGCCATTTCGGCGAGACCACCGGTCATCGGCAAGACATCACACCAAAGCCATAGCCTTTCGGTGAGACTTCACGCCGTCGGCGAGACATCTCCCCGAGCTCAAAACATTACGCCGAGAGTTCCATTTATCGGCCAGAGGTCAGAGCGAAGGTAAACCACTCTCCCCGACGCTAACCTTGTGAACAACTATCGGTGGGACTTCCTCGGTCGGGGAGAGATAAAACTTCGTGGCGACCAAAATGTCTCAGCGCCCTGAGGATTTCAAATGAATATAGCACAATAGCTAGTTGACAAGACAACTGGAGGGTCTCACCGACTTTCTTCTTTGAGGAGTTCTATACCAGATCTGACTGAGGCATACCTTCCAACAGACTTCCTCTGAAATAGCATCAGATGCATGATTTAACCCTTGATGCAAATGTTCCTCCATTTAGCCTTCATGAACACTTGAAAACATAGGTTCCCCTGCTTGATTGAGCCCGCAAGTGAAAATCGGGTAACATTTCTGGCGACCTTTGTTGGATGTTTGCCTGCTAAACATGGAAACCAGTAGCCTAAACTTGTCCATTGGGCTCAGAGTCACTTAGTAAAAACTCAGAAACAGACCTAGAGCAGTTTTGTACATGGCTGCAACTCACTTGAGACTCATAGAACATAACAGGTTGTTGGAAACTTATTGAAACAGGAGAAACTGAAGTGAAACTATTTACTGTGCTGGAACAACACTTAGAGAATGAAACAACAACTAAACTAAAGTGCATAAGCACTTATTGAAAGCATAAAACCTAACCTAATATGTACAATGATAAATCATACCTCAAAACAACATTTGAGGTGAATCCCATTAACTAGGATTGGTAACTTTTCTCCATCCATGTTTGATAACTGAAATGCATTATGCTCCTTACATTTAGTAACAACAAAAGGGCTTGCCTAGAAATGGTCAAATTTTGTATGTTTGCCTGGACCACTCTTTAGCACATCCCACTTGAGAACAATATCACCTTCCTTGAAAACTTTGGTTGTAGCTTTCTTATCAAATGTTTTCTTAGTTTGGAGTTGATGATACTCCAAAGTTTTCATTGCTTTGTCTCTTGATTCTTCGAGCTCCACAAGTTGTGCATATCTCACAGACATTGGGTCCTATCCTTCAAACATCTCCAACTGATGAACAATGTCTAGAGCTGGAATCTCTATAGATAGAGGTAATCTGGCCTCTTTACCATAAACAAGTACATATGGTGAATTACCAACTGATCTCTTAGGGGTTATTCTATTTGCCCAGAGTGCAGATTTCAATATAGTATGCCAAATCCTTTGATTCTCCTCCATGGTCCTCTTAATAATTCTGATCAGATTTTTACTCGCACTTTCAGCTAAACCATTACCTTGTGGGTAATAATTAGAGGAAGTATTCAGATGAATTCCGTGTTTAACAGCCCAATCTGTGACCCTTAACCCAACAAAAGCAAGGGCATTATCTGAAATGATGGAGTCATGAACTCCAAATCTGGTGATTATATCTTCATAAAAACTCAAAATTGAAGATTCATTTGCTTCTTTCAAAGCTGTTGCCTCTGTCCACCATCTAGTACTGGTCACAAGTGGGTGCTTACTGCTACAGACTAATTTGTAGGAATCAAAGTTTTATCTATTTGAAAAAATTCAAAGTTTGCATATAGTACCTGGTCTCATAAGTGCAACAACAAACCAATCACAACACACCATCTTTATTGGAGGACCTAAGGAATTTCCTAACCCTACTCATTTCAATTAAGTAAATGCTCATCATGTATTTGGCATAGCTCTTTATGTTAGTCTAGGATGTGGTTAATTGACAATCATCTTTCTTTCCTTAAGTCTAGGATATGGTTAATTAGTAATCATCTTTATTTCCAAAAGTCTAGGATGTGGTTAATTAGCAATCATATTCCTTAAGAGTGGCATAAATTAAAATAGGGAAGCCTTAGGGGTTCTTTTCTTCCTCTTTATTTGGTGAACTTGACCTATTGAACTACTTTATTTAATACTAGGGTTTGGTTTGTTTTGTTTTGTAAATTATTATGTCTAATAATTTGTAATCACAACACATCAACTCCATTGGAGGAGCTAAGCCATATCCTAACCCTACAAATTTCAAATGGGAAAATACTTTTCTTGTATTTGACATAAATCTTTATGTTAATCTAGGGTGTAGTTAACTAGCAATCATCTTTGCTAGCCTAGGGTGTGGTTAAATAGCAATCATCTATACTTCCGTAGATTAGCATAAAATTAAATATGGATAGCCTTAGGGTTTCTTTGATTCCCCTTCATTTGGTGAACATGGCTTATTGAACTTCTTCATTTACCCCTAGGATAGGCTTTACTTTTTGATATTTTAGATTTAACCATTTCTAATTTTTGGATTTACATATCAGATTTGAATATTACTTGGTTTGTATTATTTTATATTTGTTCCACCTTCTGATTGTATGCCAAGATCTCAACCTACTTTTCAATTTCTACTAAGGAGAAGCCCTAGGTTAAACCCTACAATTGTTATGAAACAAATTAAGGAACATATTGAGGAAGATTTGTACACAATTACATACCTCAACCAGGAAGACTCATTTGATCATGGTACTCTACTTACAAGCATAGATATGCAAGACTACTCTTAAAACACAAATGCTTAGGGAAAATCTTGGTGATTTGGATAATAATGCCAATCCTTTAAACATAGTAGATGTTCTTCATAACTTGCTTGTGACCCAACCAAATGGAATAGAAGTACTTAAGAGGTATTAGCTAAAGGATAAACTCATTAAGTCCTCTTAATAATGTGTCTTTTCTCTCACATTGACATGCCAAATGCTCATTCTCCTCTTTCCACCTCTCAACCACTTTCCATAGCTATCATTACATCGAATACCCTTGTTCCCACCTCTCACATCCAACCTACCATCTCATCCACACCTCCCACATCATCATTCCACCTTCCTCCACCATCTCCCAACCCATTTACAATCAACCTATCATCTCCCATGTTGCTACATCTACTCTCATTCCCATAATTACCCCTAATGTCCTTCCATAATTGATACTATCATTAAAAGACTTGATGGGATGCAAGGAAAGGTTAAGATCTTACCTCCTCATAATTAAGAACATTATGGGTGAACTCAAGGATAATATATTTTCTTATGAGATCCTTGCTTATCCTTTTCCAATGGGTTTTGTGGCCCTATGGTTTGAGATGTATAATTGTAAAGAGAACCCTATGACTCATTTGAGATCATTTAATGCTCTACTATGTGTATGATTATAAATTGCTTGTGCTTGAATGTCCCTCATGGTTGTATTCATTCAAATAGGAAGTTAACTAACATGTTTGTTCATCTCTTTAATGTTAACATTGGCCTTTAAGTCATGATTTTTGTTTTAGCAAAGTGTAAACAAGAATCCAACGAAAGAGTTTATGATTATGTCATCCAAATTCAATCCTTTTTTTTGAAGATGCAATATCAAATTCTAGATATGAGGCGCAAATATTGTTTATTAAGGGTCTATTCCCACAATTCAAGGCAATGGAGTGAATAACTATACCTCATTCATGGTTCTATGTGTAAATATGAGACATATTGAACTAAAACTATTAGAAGCTAATGCATTGAAGTATGAATCTTCTCATCCTTCACAACCATCCTATCCTCCAAGATTGACACCCAGAATTATTCCAAGAAGGGTAGTTATGTTTCACATATGAATGTGTAGTTTAGAAAATTGTATACCCTTACAATTTCACACTATGTTTGGGTCCCTTAATTTATTGGACTTAATTAAGCTTCTAATTTGCTAAATTATGCATTCCAAAGCCTTATTTTTTCTTGTTTTCTAAACGGAGAACCAATATTTAATTAATGCAATCAATAATTAAATCACATTGGAGCATGTGTGTCTTGGACTTATAGGCCAAGACCCATTCACCCAGGGTGAATGGGCGAATGGGTCCCCTTTAAGTCATAAGACCCATTTTTAAATATGTTTTTGGTGGTATTCTATTGATTCAAATTCAACTTATGATTGTTAGCTTTTGGAATCTATTTTTTTTGGAAAATTAGATAAACACCTATAAATACATAGTCTTTTTATCATTTAAAAGGGGAGAACACACATGATCAAATATTTCCAAGAGAAAATATTATTGTCAAGAGAATTCAAGAGCAAATCTATTAGTCATTTGTTGTAGCAATCAAGATCCTAACATCATGTTCAAGATTATGTGTGTTCATGTCATCTTGTGAAGGCTAGCATGCATTGTTGATCCTAAAGCATCCAAGCATTTCAAGTATCCAAATCCATCAAGCAAAGCAAGATCAAATTCTTTGGAGACATGTGTTTGTCTTTAGTCCTCTAAGGGAAGCCATTGAAGGGCTAGTGAGTTGTAACAAGCAAGTGTTCATTCATCATTTCCTTCCCCTTTGTCATTATCTTTCTTTCAAGATTTAATTACCAAACTTGGGGTTTGACCAAGGAAAACCCCCATACAAAACAAAACAATTTTTCCTTACAAAAAAAAACAATCTTTCCTCTTTGTGTGTGTAGATTACAAGTGGAAGAAGAATTGAAGATCTTGAAGAGAAAATTTGCATTGTTGCATAAGTTGTCAAGCCACGAAAACTAAGTTGTAGACCTTATTTCTAACTTTTTGATAGTGGAACTTGTGTAAAATCGAAGCCAAGATCCAACATCAGAGGATTGGAAAAATTGATTTTGAAGCCCTAGCCTGAGACCCATTTGCCCAGGGGCGAATGAGTTCCTTTATTGCTCTCAAAACAAGTTTCTGGTGACAGGTACATGTGTTCAAACCCTTCTTAGATATGCCTGTAAACTGCGATTTTAGTTTCAATATTTTTGGGAATTTGCATTTCATGTATTAGGTCTCATTGTTCATTTAGTTTTAGTGATTCAAATCATTTCAATTTAGTTCCAGATCTTACCTATTGTCCTAAGGACTGAGATCCAGGTCTAATTGACTCACCATTGAGGTTGAAAGTCAATATTTACACCTTGTGATCTCTTTCCTAATGAAATACCCTTAGGGAAAGACACATATTAAGATCCTCATAAGTTCTATACAAATAGAGACCCCATTCATTGTCAAGGATCTCTTTCCCAACATTTCATTTTAGTGAACATGACATTCTTACATCATACACCTGACAAAAATTGGAAGTATTTTAAAGCCTAGATCTAGGTTTTGCATTACATTGTTTTGCATTTTTGTATCGAGGGTTTCATTTTTGCATTTTAAAAGCATAAAAAATTCAAATTTATTTTTGCATTAATCTTGCATCATAGCTTACATTAGAATTTGTTTTAATCATCTTTAGATTATATTTACATTTGATTTGCATTCATTAAGTAGTTCAAATTTTGAAATTGTTCATTGCATGTTCATTGCATATTTCATTTTAAGCCCAAATCAAGTGAAGAATTGGATAGTTTTGTTTCAAATTGGCATAAAATTATCACTTTTAGAATCTTGCATCTTACAATAAGTCAAATATTGCATTTTACATTTGGAATTTGCATTCAAAACTTGTCAAAACATTTTCACCCTTGTTTCACACTTGCATCTTGCCTTACATTGTCTTAATTTGATCAAAAATTGGAAAAATAGTCACTGATTAATCTATTTGCAAACAAAAATAGTAATCTTAAACAAAAATTCACATTCAATTATTTAGTTTTTAGAACCCTAAACAAGGACCCATTCGCCCACGGGAAAACTTATTCTTGTACAAGTGTTTCTGTAAGTTTTTTCATACATTTTTTTTTTTTTTTTTTTTTTTGATGTAGGGAAATTTATATATATATTCAAATATACATGCGTTGCAAAAAAAATTCCATCGATGATCCAAGATTACAAATTTACAAAAACTTGCTTCCTCCAAGATTACAAATTTACAAAAAAACTAAACTCCAGTTCGCAGAAACCACGATTACCAAGACATTAACAGGCAGAGACCAGACGAACAATAACCCTTCCCAACTTAAACCCAGAAACCATTTACCTCTGCAAAGCATATAAAACTTTCCACCCAGTCCATTCCCTCCACTGGCACTAGCTTCATTCTTTTCTTCAGAAACTCCACTGCCACGTCTGCCAGTGTGCGATGCCGGGACAATTCGGAGCCTTTGAGATCCAAAAGAAAGGGGTAAATCTTGATAGCATCATCCGAGTCCCACATGGTGGCCAGGTCCGCCGGGCGTGGTATGCCCTTACCCAAGAGGGCCGCCTTCAGGGAGATATCGATGCCCCCGAGCAAATCCTTCCGAAACAGTCGCGCCATCAAATCCTTAGCCAATGACTTCGGGGTGGCAATGTCCAAGAGCGAAGCAAGAAACCTGGATGAAATTTGGGTATTGTCCCTTGCAAATTCT
The DNA here is from genome assembly GCA_007258455.2 of Sequoia sempervirens. Taxonomy (NCBI): domain Eukaryota; kingdom Viridiplantae; phylum Streptophyta; class Pinopsida; order Cupressales; family Cupressaceae; genus Sequoia; species Sequoia sempervirens. The sequence goes on along the minus strand of VDFB02341095.1, from coordinate 21,152 downwards.
TTTCGCTCTAAATGTTCCTTTCCAAGGACCATTTTCACTGCTGCTACCGTCGCCGGGTCATCTTCAAGCAAGATTCGTTTGAGACGCTGGTCCGTTACTTCCCGAAAGGCAATTTGCCTTTCTATTGCCACTAGAGAAACAGGGGTGTCGACCCCGAAGGAGTCAAGACCTTCCGCCGATATGATGATGGTGAACTTCGATTTCGCCAGCCTCGCCATTGCCGAAGATGCACCCGGATCACCCTGCAACAAAAACATAAAAGCAGAAACCAGGGAGCCGAACCTAAATTTAGGAGAGGGCTTCCTAAATTTAACATGAGAGCCCAATAATGAACCGTCAGTCATCGAGTACGGATCGAGATTAGGAGCTTTGCAAATCTGTCCTTCGCATGAAAGGAAATTCCTCCCCCGCAGACCTGTAATCAATGCATTTTATGGAGCTTACCATTCGGCACGTCCTCGCTCAGAATAATGTAGGCCGTGCACTACGTGTCCCCCAGCCGGCTTCGTGATACTTGAGCCCATCATACCACTAGACTCCCTTCAATTTGTCCGAGCAAAGAGGCGGTCGATTAAACCTTCCATTGCCATTCGCAAACTGCTAAATTTGATAGGTTGTTTTGATTACCAACGCCCGACCAAGTGCCACGCGTCCATCCCACACCCCACCACCCGGCCATATAGACATCCATTGTCTGTGTGGGGGGCGAGGGTGGGAGCCCACCCATCCGCCCCTGAAAAAAAATATTAAATTTGGTTGTTGGCACTACAGAAAGAAGCCCCACCATTCACCAGGAGCCTCCCCTTAATAGGAGGGTAAATAACAAACTCCATTGTTGACGCGGTAGAGAGCGACCCCGCGAGGTTTGAACCTTGGTTGTTGGCTCTACAGGCAAGAAGCCCCACCATTTCACCAAAGGTCACCCGCTTTTTCATACATTTTTGTATCTATGTTTGCTTGCTATTTCTATTGGTAAATCTGTGTTTTGAAATTCTAAAGTAGTGTTATTGTATGCACAAGAAAAGGTGTCATTTTGCTTGATTTATTACAAATTTGGGAAAAATTGTTGCATTTTAGATCTGTAGGACAATTGTTTACATCATGTTCTCATTGGAAAAATCTCTTGTTACCATAATTCATGTTCTATTTTCAAATCTTGTTGAGCAATTTAAGAAATTTTTGCTACAAGCATATGAATATGAAGTTGTTTCCCCTCTTTTCTTGTTTTTCATTGATCCCTCTCCCACTATCTCTCCTATGTGTGAGGTTACCTTGGTGAAAGAGAATACAATCCTTGACAATCATGACAATCATGTTTATGCTTCTCCCGATAATTTTCCTAAAGGTGTCTTGGTGTTAGAAGATCCAATCATTAAGCATCATTAGAATATTGTTTGTCTCTCTCCCGCTACATCTCCTACTTGGGAGGGTATTGTTGGACAAGAGGATGAAATCTTTGATAAGCAAGAAAATCATAGTTGTTCTTCCACCGACACCTCCCCTACTTGTTTTAAAGTTATCTTAGAAGATCCAACCATTAAATGTCATGAAAATCTTGTTTTCTCCTCTATTGAAATCTCTCCTACTTGTGAAGATATTATGGTGCAAGAGGATGATATCATTGATATGTATTTCAAACAATAGTAATGTGGCTTGCTTAGATTAAGATGATAAGTCACCTTACACCCCCCTCGATAGAAGATCATCAACCCCAAGTCAAATCTGTTGAAGTTATGACCACACAATTGACCATTAGATCTCCTTCAATTATTGGACCTCCAAAAACTCCTTTTGGACATCCCAAGAGTCCTCTAATAATTGGACCTCCAAAGATTCCTTTTTAACCTCCTAAGAGCCCTTTAGTTATTGGACCTCCTAAACCGCTTCTCATTATAGGACCACCTCAACACCAACCAAAACCTCCAAGATATATTTTAAATTTTGCAAGGCAACTCCCTAGTAACAATGTTTCACAACAACCAAGTTATCATACCATTTCTCATACATATAACACAAGGAATAATAGGCAACCACAAACTATTCCTACATCGATACCACTTCCACAACCCATTTTTCCTAGTGCCCCTTGTTTACCTTCACATAGTGGAAAGAAGTATGATCTTATGGAACAACTTCGTAACACTCCTACTAAGATATCCTTGTGGGATTTGATTCAAGCATCACCTTTTACTATAGCATGCTTCAAAACACTTTACAACAAGTTGTGATCCCTCCTAGTGCGCAACCAAATGATGTAGCAACCCTAATTAAAGATATGAACTCAATCAATATAGATATTGTTTTTCATCAAGATGAGCTACCTCCATTAGAAATACAACAACAAAATGAGGCTTTGATGATAGTGGCTAGCATTAACAAGATTGGAATTAAGCGTACTCTCATTGATAATGGTTTGACACTCAATGTTTGTAGTGTAAACCTTTTGAATAAACTTGGAGCGGACAAGACTAAAATTCAACTATTTGAGTTGTCTATTCGCGGTTTTGATAATGTAGGAAAATAACTGCTTGGTGTGATAACATTACCTGTTAAAGTTGATAGGGTTACATTGCAAAATCTTATCCATGTAATTCCTCATGATCCTTCATATAATCTCCTCTTGGGTAGACCATGGATTCATGAAATAAATGCAGGCCTTCAATGCTACACCATATGTTGAAATACATTTACAAAAATAAGGTCCATGCGATAAAAGCTGATCTTAAACCTAAGAGTTGTTTACAAATTGAAACAGGAATGACGAATCCTCTTACAACATTGACACCAAAGTTACAAAAGTGGAACCTTTGCAAAAAGAATAAAAGGATGTTTGTCTTTAATCTATGAAATTTTTTTTGGAAGATGATTGGGGATTGTTAGATTTACACCTACATTCATGGGAGAATACAAGATTACACATAAGTCAGGAAAAGAAAAAGAAGCAACAATGACATCAACTAAATCATCAAAAGCATCTGATTCCACAAATTTTAGCAAAGAAGAAGATACAAACTACACATCTGCTTATGATGAAGATGAACATGAAAAATTTCCTTCCTCAAAAGAAATGAAAGAACTTTATGGAAGGGGTTACAAAATTTTGAAACAACTTGGCTATAATGGAAAAGGATGTGGTGTTAAAGAACAAGGTTTATGTGCCCCTATCAAACCTAACATGCAGGAACAAATAAGAGGTCTTGGTTATTATCCTTCAAAAGAAACGAAAGCATCAAAGAAACCTTCACTTAATATCAATGCCATCACGCAAAAAAATTCTAGGACAAATATACATCATGGTCATGATATTTCTTCATCTTGAAACACATTTTTTAGTGATGATTGGGGTTCATTAGATTTTACACCCTCGTTTTTTGGAGAGTACAAAATTTCACAATCTAAACCTAAAAAGTCTTGTGTATGTATGACACCGTGTCGTAAGAAATAACGATCTTTCACAAATGAAAGTAATATCTTCTACTATTGATCAAGAGAGTACCTTGTCGAGGCTTCTCCAAGCTTGCTTGATATCTCTCCCTCCAAAAACATGAAAGAAATTCTACAAGAAAGCTCATTTTGTGCATGGTCATTCAACCAATGAATGTCGGGCCTTGAGTAATAAAATTCATCATCTTAAGGATTGTGGTGCTCTTCGTTGTGTTGATGCACCTAATTCCTCTTATAAATAATGATTTTCATCCTATCATGTTGCTCATCACTATGTGGCATTGGTAGCTTTATGTATTATGCTCATTGCCATATTCATGGTAGTACAATCCTAAGTGCAACCATATTTTTCATGGAAAAAATATGATAGTCCTTGGTGTGGTTTCCCTTGTCTCTATGCTTGGGGGGAAAGGATAACTAGTTTTGGGAGGCATGCATTATTTTCAAGGATCCCCTCTTCCCCTCTTTCTCCTTAAAATACCAACATAACAAGTATATTTTAAGGGGGGGGCATATAGTCCCCTACTCATTGTTTGCATGTTCCCTTCTTAGTGATGAGAGCATACATATTCTAGGAAGTGTGACCTTTTTATTCAAAGTGTGGCTTTCCTGATATATGTGATGTGTTTTATTTGTGGTGACATTTGGCTTGACGTTCTACAAGAGTGACCTTTCTCAGTATATGATTTTCTCCTTGGTGGCAATGCTATGGCTAGCGTTCCCTAAGGTATGATCTTTTATTCCTCAACTAGTCCTCTCTTGGTGGTAATGTCAAGTGTGATGTTCCCTATGGTCTTACCTTTCATACATTAAGTAAAATCCCTTTGATTATCTTGATTATTTACCTTTGTTTTGAATTTAAACCATGTCATTGTATTCCATGAGTATCTAGGATAATGCATCGTGCTAGCCTTGTGAAGCATTGACCATTTTGTGGCACCTTATCAAAGTTATTAGGGAGTATAACTTTTGGTATGGATGACGTATGGTAACACACTTGTAGACCTGGTGCATCTGTCCCATCTACCACCCCTTTTTATGGGTACACACCTTGTAGACCTATGTATGTTTCTCATTTTTCCTTTTGGGCTCACCTAATGTATACTAGACTGCACTAGCCCTTGTGAGCATATGTTATGGACATGGCATACCACAACTTGGTAGTCCATCCTTTTTTCTTTTCGTATTGGATTTGACATTGTATGCTTGTGTATTTTGTTTTGCTGCATGTATCTTACACATCTTGTGTGTCTCTTTGTTCTTATGTTGGTTTTCCATGGGATCTTAGATCCTAGGGGCTTGGCCACCTCCTTGATCCTTGTTATCCTATCTCATCAACATTTGTACACTTGGACCCCTCTTGACGCATATTTGTTTACTTTAGTGTGAGTTTGAGCATAAGTTTGTACTCTTGATAAAGTGGGGGTTAAATGTAGTGTAGGAAGTTGTATACCTTTACAATTTCACACTATGTTTGGGTCCCTTAATTTATTGGACTTAATTAAGCTTCGAATTTTCCAAATTATGCATTCCAAAACCTTATTTTTTCTCATTTTCTAAAGGGAGAACCAACATTTAATTAAAGCAATGAATAATTAAATCACATTGGAGCATGTGTGTCTTGGACTTATAGGCTAGCACCCATTCACCCAAGGATGAATGGGCCCCCTTTAAGTCCTAAGACTCATTTTTAAATATGTTTTTGGTGCTATTTTATTGATTCATATTAAACTTGCAATTATCGGATTTTAGAATCTAATTTTTGGGATATTAGATAAAAACCTATAAATACATAGTCTTTTTATCATTTGAAAGAGGAGAACATGGATGATCAAATATTTACAAGAGAAAATATTATTGTCAAGAGAATTCAAGAGTAGATCTATCAGTCATTTGTTACAACAATCAAGATCATAACATCATGTTCAAGCTTATGTGTGTTCATGTCATCTTGTGAAGGTTAACATGCATTGTTGATCCTTAAGCATCCAAGCATTTCAAGTATCCAAATCCATCAAGCAAAGCAAGATTAGATTCCTTGGAGAGATGTGTTTCTCTTCAACCCTCTATGGGAAGCCATTGAAGGGTTGGTGAGTTGTAACAAGAAAGTGTTCATTCATCATTTCCTTCCCCTTTATCATTATCTTTCTATCAAGGTTTAATTACCAAACTTGGGGTTTGACCAAGGTAAACCCCCATAAAAAACAAAACAAATTTTCCTCTTTGTGTATGTGCATATTACGGGTGGAAGAAGAATTGAAGATCTTGAAGAAAAAAATTGCATTGTTGCATAAGTTGTCATCATTGTTGTCAAGCCATGGAAACTAAGTTACATACCTTATTTCTAACTTTCCGACTATGGAACCTATGTAAAATCGAAGCCAAGATCCAACATAAGAGGACTATCAAAATTGATTTTGAAGCCCTAGCTTGAGACCCATTTTCTTAGGGGTGAATGAGTTCCTTTATCGCTCTCAAAAAAAGTTTCTAGTGACAGGTACATATGTTCAAACCCTTATCAGATCTTCCTTAAAACTATGATTTCAATTTCTATATTTTCAAGAATTTGCATTTCATGTATTAGGTCTTATTGTTCATTTAGTTATAGTGATTCAAATAATTTGAATTTAGTTCTAGATCTTACCTAATGTCCAAAGGACTGAGATCTAGGTCTGATTGACTCACCATTGAGGTTGAAAGTCAATCTTTACACCTTGTGATCTCTTTCCTAATGAAATTCCCTTAGGGAAGGACACATATTAAGATCCTCATAAGTTCTATACAAATAAAGTTCCCATTCATTGTTAAGGATATCTTTACCAACATTTCAAAATGACATCAAGCCTTTTAATACCAATATTCCTCATTTATCTATGGCCTCTAATGCCATTTTCATCAAACATAGAATGCCATGGAAATTTACCAAATTATATTATCCCCTAAAAATTGTACTGCAAAATTCATTGGGAGAAAACATGATAACCTTGTTATTGATTTGAACAATCAATGCATACCTCTTGAGGAAGAACCAATTGATCATCCTTCTTGTGGATTTCATCATTTTGTTGGTAATATTGGAAAGCAATCTAAAGAAAATATTTATTTTGTGTCACTTGTTACACTCTCTCATGATGAAATTCATAATAATGGCTACCAAAGACCTCTTGGCATTACAACCAATATGTCACATAGGTGTAAGGAAACTTGCAGCCATTGTATGACAATTTCCACATAACCCAAAAGAGATAACAATGCAAATAAGTGTTCAAAATCCATATGCAAGAGAATGGACAACATACACATCAAAGATGACACAAGATATACCCTAGGAAAACCCTCAAGAGGGAAAAACCTAGTCTCCAAAAGCATCCATACTCCATCATATTAATCAACAATAAGTAAATACAAGAGTTACAATGAACACCTCTTAAGCATCACTCACTCCAATGCATTCCCATGTGTCCAAGCATGAATCCACACATCCCATGACATGCTTCAAAAATTCACTCCTCAAGAAGACTCAATAATGACAACCAAACCACTCAGCCAACCTAAACCACTACACATGTGTTTTCTTTTATAGACACAAGCTCACACAAAATACAACTAGTGGTATGGTGAAACCATGTACCACAAAACCATGCAAATACAAAACCACTAACCCCTTATTTAATATTGGGTACTAAGACATCACTTTATTTAATATTTCCCTAATATTAAATTATTATCACATGTCTCCCACACATTAAATAATAATACAATGTTACAATACAACATCAAGTGGACCCCAAATAATTACCTAGTGTGATTATTCACACCACCAAGATGCATCACAACTAAATAATTATTTAATTAAAAAAATATAATAAATCATTTTATGCAATGGTGTACAACACCATATCCCAACATTCTCCCACTTGTTGTATACATTGCATAAGGGATCAATACATGAAATACATCATCATATCCATACGTGAAATCACATGAATCTCCAACATGCTCTCGTTCTCCATAAAGATACTTGCAATAAGAACAAAGTGACCACCATCTCAAGAAAGAACTCCTCTCATCCTTCAACGTGCCACCTATGGAAGAAAAGAAACATGCCAAGGTGAAAATGCACCAATCCACTATCACATGCATCAAATCCAAGTGATAATAAAGGCTCTAAACAAACTACTGTCAATTGAAAAAGCCACATGATCATAAATAGCATCCACACCACATGTTAATACATCCAACCATCCATACCTCCAAGGTATCAATACATTAGAAAACTCATGCCAAGAACATATGCAACCTATAAATTGCAACCACAAGCTCCCTATATAAAACCTACCAATAAATAACATACATATCCAAGAACTCCCACTACATAGGTAATGTCAAAATATATCAAGTCTACCAATTGACACTATATCAATGTGTGATAAGTAAATCAAAGCATGAAGTACCGAGAACAATAACAATGATCCACACATGTAAACCAAAGAGCTGCATAATCTCTCACAACATGTCACCACCATCCTCCCCAAATCATATAAACATGAACATCCAAGAAAGAAACCATGAAGAGAGTAACCTGTAAACCATAATTTCCTCCTACCAACACCTCAAAAGTGTATTGTTGTGTCAAGTATGATCTCCTAATAACCCCAAATGAAAAGCCTCAACAACATCCATAACACTCAATCTCATAGACCAAGTACAACATATAAATCAATGTAAATGCCAACAATGGATGTAAGCCTCTCTAATCAAGAAGATCAAACTCAAAGAAACCATCCCCAAAAATAGAAATCAGCCCACAAACCATCTCCTAATAATCCTCATCAAAGAATGATATCATACATTACTCAAATGCACAAGGAGATAACCATGCAATAACATCCCTCAAAATGAATCCTCCAAAACTAACTATCCATAGCTCAAGATCCATATCTATGAAAGATAAAGCATATAAACTCATGCTAAACCATCCTCAAATGAATATCCATAATCAATCACCATGAAACAACTCAATCCCACGAGAATCAAAGCATGAAATATAACACATCTGAAATGTATAATGGGAAAGTACCTCTCAAATAATAAACTGTTGAGTAGACCAAGAGTGGGGAATGAGAATGCTCCTCCAGGATAACCATGCCATCATGAATCACTCCAAGAATAGTCTCCTCTATCAATCCATAACGATTCAAGTCCATAACCAGGTGAAAGCTCCTCGGTCTTCCCCCTGAAACCTCCAAAGAGTAACCGTCTCAAGGAAATGTCTCTAATCACAAGAGAAATGCAACCATCACCTAAGTCTCCAAGTATCCATGAGTACCTGTAACCAATCAATCCATGCCAAAATCCAAATGCAACATAGCACCATCATGAAGTAATAAAGAAAATGATCAATGTACCCAATACAAAAAAAACTACCACGATTAATGTCAAAGCTCCAATCATGAATCAAGAACATAAACATGACATCCATGATCTAACCATCTCCTCCTAGGAGATCACATGCACCAAAAAATATATATACATCCTAGTCTCAAGAGAACAAGTACCATGCCAAACTCTAAGTGCACATCAAGAGTAAACCATGACATAATAGAAAACACTCTAAACCAAGAAAACATATCCCCAATCACATGAAGATAATCATACCCAATGATGCATCCACGTCACTTCCAACAACTCCCACTAAACCGTGATATGAGCTACACATGGCATCATGGCAACCATCCTCTCCATGAAGACCATCCAGGTTTGCACACACTCAACTACAATATCAATAACATACAAGTGAAACCAATATCTCCAAGCCAAGTAGATACTTATAACCACCAAACCATCATAAAGATATCCATCACCGCCAATCCATCACTGTCAAAAAGCTCCCACTGAAAGTGTATAACCAATGAATGTAACAAGCTATCATGACATTGTGATATCAATATCCTCAATAAAGACCAACCAAAAGTCCTCACACAATCAAAGAACTCAAATGGAACATGAGCTCCCCAATAAAGAAGACAAAGTAAACCATGATCCTCATACCAAGAAGATACATCGCCATAACCTGAATCATGAACCAATCCAACACCACCAACAATGCACCTACATAAACCATCATGACATGCCAAAGTCTCTAAAGCACAAGATATATCCATGATAGGTACGATCACCACCAAATGTACCAACAACTCAACCCAATCATGTCACATATATTTGCATAACATAGTCAACTACATAGGTCTCACATCATGACTGTTCCTGGTAATACCATCTCACCTCCTCAACATGACATCAAAACCAACAAACCAAGTGACTAAACTGAGCCACCAAAAATGAAAAAATGCATGAACACTAAAATATCTATGGGCATAGACAACCCATGTCCAAGTCATAGGTGCAACAAGTAAGTATATACTGCCTACAATGCTACATAACTTATAGATACAACAATTAAGCATACAAATCCAACCAAATACTAATAACCATGTCAAAGAGAGAATAATATGAGATGTACAACTGAGCATACAATGAATCCAACATCAAATCTCCTAGATCCGATAATCCATAAGCTCATAGTATCACCATAGTCAAAACAACCCATAAATAGCTCAGGATAGAATATCAGAAATTAAATCATGTCAAAACAACTCCAAAGTTGGTCCATTATGTAGTTCTCTGAGCAAGCTTTTTGTTGACTATTTGAAGTACAAAATCCAACACTATAGACACCCGATATCACTTCTCAAAGCTCAAAATGAACACTTGACTTCTAGCTAGAAAAACACTATCAAAACTATAAAATATCAGAAAATAATTGGGACCACAATGTAGAGAATTGAGTCAATTTTCCAACGAGTCCAAGAAGAGAAAAAACAGAGCACCTGGGCGAAAGTTATGCCCCTAACCTGAGGCAAAAAAATTTAGCCACCCTTGGTGGCAGGGCGGCAACCCCACTCGAGCAGCACCACTCATTGGGTGGTGGACCTGAAATTATTAATAATTTTTTTAAAATTATTATTTTTTTATAAAACTCGGCATATAAATTTCATTAGGCCCATTTTACATTTTGCATGGCAGATTTAAATGGCAATGAATTTTAAATATATAAAAAAAGCATTTAAAAAAAAGTTTATTTTAATTTTTGACTAGTGGTAATTATACCTAGGGCCCATCACTACCAACCGACAGTACCATTGGTGGTAGACAACTGACTAGAAGTACTGCCATTAGCTGTATTGGCCGCAACAGGGTGGGTACAGGGGTGGCCTTGCCTGCCCCAATAAAATTTATTTATATATATTTTTTAAAAAATTTAACACCGATTTTTAATCGGTATTTTCATTTTTTTCTAATTTTATTTATTTTGTAGGGAAAAATTTTCACCGATGGACAATTTTTGGTTTTTTTTAATAATTTTATTTTCTGAGTACAAATTGACGTTAAATAGGGGGTATGGCTATTTTTTTTTTGCATTTTTTTCCAATAACCAAAATATATCAAATTTTATAACAAAATTTGTCTCTCGACCAACCTGAATCCAACCATGAGGTCCATTTTGTCCTAGGAGGTCATTTGTAAAATTTCCCCCACAAAACCCTCATTTGAATGCACAACCAAGAAAACCTTTTTGCCCTAAATTTTTCACACCCCAAATCTGCAAACAACCCATCATAACAGCAAACCCAAAACCCTTAGATCTGCAATAAACATTTTGTAAAACCCTCATATCTTTCCATGTCTTTCATTCTCTCATGCATTGCATAGATTCAAACTTCAAGCAATATTTTCTCAACCTAGGCTTATAAAAAAAAATCTTCAACCATGAAAGCATTGATACCACTTGTAAGGAAACTTGCAGCCATTGTATGGCAATTTACACATAACCCAAAAGAGATAACAATGCAAATAAGTGCTTAGAATTCACATGCAAGAGAATAGACAACATATACCCATCAAAGATGACACAAGATATACCCTAGGAAAACCCTCAAGAGGAAAAAACCTAGCCTCCAAAAGAATCCATACTCCATCATATTAATCAACAATAAGCATATACAAGAGTTACAATGAACACCTCTGAAGCATCAAGCCCTCCAATGTATTCCCATGTGTCCAAGCATGAATCCACACATCCCATGCCATGCTTCACAAATGCACTCCTCAAGAAGACTCAATAATGATAGCCAAACCACTCAGCCAACCTAAACCAGTACACATGTGTTTGCTTTTATAGATACAAGCTCACACAAAATACAACTAGTGGTAAGGTGAAACCATGTACCACAAAACCATCTGAATACAAAACCACTACCCCCTTATTTAATATTTGGTACTAAGACATCACTTTATTTAATATTTCCCCAATATTATATTATTATCACATGTCTCCCACACATTAAATAATAATGCAATGGTACAATACAACATCAAGTGGACCCCAAATAATTACCTAGTGTGATTATCCACACCACCAAGGTGCATCACAACTAACTAATTATTTAATTACAATATTATAATAAATCATTTTATGCAATGGTGTACAACACCATATCCCAACAATAGGTACACCAAAGAAATTTTGGTAGATTAGGGGCCACACTTCACTATTTGTACAAAAGAATACTTACTAATTACCTCCATCAACAAACTTACTTGCATTCAAGGGTGTCTCTAAAATTCTCTAATGGTGTAATCAAGACACTCTTGATTGCATAATCATAAGCTTGCAAATTGCACAAAGAGAAGACCTTGTTTTATTTCATATTGTTCCTACCTTTGATATATTTACACTTCTTCTTGAAATACTTTAGATAGAGCTATTTCAAGTTGTCCCTTCTTTTTCTTCAATGTGTTAAATTCATTCATCAAGAAAGGGTAGTTAATGTATTGAGGGATAACTATTAACTCTTTTAGAACATGTGAACTTCACCATTGAAACATTTGTTCATACTCTAAAAAATCCTCCACATGAGAGAGATATCATTTCATGTAGTATTTGTCAATGTTATATAAAACAACAATAATTAAAGATGATATGTGCAAATGGAAAGCTTTTGTAGAAATGGAAAATGTACCGAAACACTTGATCCTGATTACTAACTTCGTTTCTGTTACCTAATTTTTAGCTTTCAGCTGAAATCAGTTTTAGTGTTTATTCTTTTGTGTTGTTTGTTAAACATTTAAAAGATAAACCATAAGTCTGGTAGGCTTAATATGCATGGAAAAAGATTGTCAAATGAAACAGATTACATTTTTTGATTCTAATGTTGCAATTACAACAAATGAGAAAAGAGAATCATATGTATACGAATGTAATCTTTATTGATAATCATGAAGTGTACATGTCCCTACACAAGCCAAGGGACTAACTTTACTTATTCAATGGAAATATGAAATAATTTATACATGAATAAGTAAAAACAAAGTGCATATAAGAATGGAGACCAGTCATTTCCTGAGAATGACTGGTCGCAAAGTTGCCCGCTTGCCCTGCTGCTGTCGCCCCTAGCTGCTTGTGTCCTCCCCAAATCCATAGTGCTCCTAGCTCCTGCATCTAAAAAAACAATGATATTAGAGCAAGGATCTAAGCAATGAAATATCTCAATCCTTACATACACACCTACCTATGCATGTATAAACTCATCCATAAGTGCATTAAATAAGCATACAAACCTTGGATGTCTTGGAAAATAGTAAAGTCATCAAACACATCCAAAATATGCATCTATTTTTCTAACTTGTTTGCTTCATGTGCAAATTTAGAACAATTCTGGTTACTATTCTGATTCAGTTAAATACAACATGTGGGGTAAATGTGACTCCCACGAGGGTATAGCTCAACATTCCTTGAAAGAAAAAGGAAATTGAGAAACTTAATCAAAGATTTACCTGTTATCAATGCATTAAATCAATATGGAATCACACCAGTTGATCAACTTTCATTATCAGATTCAAAAGATGCATCAAGTTCAATTATGCATCTATTAAATAATGAGAGGGCAATCCAAAGTATTGCTAGGTCCCTCCCACCTTGACCCTATTGGATAGCCACACATCACATAGGAAGCTGAGATTTTAGGTCATCGACATAGGGGACATGTGTTTGCCCACTAGGATCAAAGTGGGGAGACAATTATGTATCACACATGAGCAAAAAGGAAATAAATGTGGTGGAATCATATAGCAGATTCAGGTGGGACAACAACATGTATTCTCATGTCATGCAGGACAATAACAATGTCTTTTGACTTTACTAAAGGCAAACAAGGAATGGTTACAAGAGATTACATTACAAATGAAAATAAAGGAAGGGTAGTAAAACTTTTTAACTGCCCTGTTCGGTGTCACATAATGATCAATTTTCATCTACATTTCTTGAAGTTGCTCGGACCCAAGGATTACCTCCACAAGTGATATGCAGTTGACAATAACTTTATTGATGGAAATGGAGAAGCAGTCAAGTTTCACAACTTACAAAGTGTGACTTTTAATGGACATGAAACTTTGTCACCATTGGCTGCACAGTCTGTTGTTTTGAAATAGTGAATGATAGAAACAACAATTGGGGCATCAAATCATGATAATAGAAAAGGGACAGTCATATTTTATGAACATGTCATTACAAGAATTCAATGACAACACTGGAACCCTCATATGATGTGATCAAGATACAATTGCTATGCCATAACACAAAGAGCATGGGTCTTCTACTCTCTATACTAGGCCATTAACTTATGTTAATGATTGAGCAGGTTGCCAAATGGTTTCCTCCAGAAATGACTCCTCTAAGCATAGACAAAAAGATTCAAAGAAGAACAATGATATTAAAGATGGCAATAGTCTTATTGATTGAAATAGAGGAGCTCATAAAATTCACATATTGAAACCATCATAAAGCATGGTGCTTCAAGGGAACATAGCATAGTCATGAATAAGAGCAGTATCATTAAAGGCTACATATTTATCTTCATTTTATCTATGCACTTGAAAGACAATCAAGCATAAATGACTCATGAGGTAATAAAATACAGTGCTATGCATAACAAGTAGCCACCAAGTTGATAATACAATTATCTTGTGAATTAAAAACAACCACTTCATGAATGTCAAGTACACTGTTTCAAGGAACCTTACCCTCTTAGAAAACATCATAAGCTCTTCATCCTATACAGTGAATTACAATGCATTAAATGTTTTTTGGAGGGAAATCATGACAAAAGAGGATGGTCATTAGATATTGAAAGGAAAGCTTTGAAGTAAAGGGAAATATCAAAATCTTCCTTGTGATAACAACAATGATATTTGAAATGGCATGACAATCATAGCAAGGCATGTATCACAAGTTTCTATAATTGATAGCAACAATCAAAGTCACCATGGAACGAAAGACAAATTTGTGATAATTTCAACAAACAATACAACCATATTAATGAGGACAACTGGTGAAGTTTACAAGCATTTAAAATGGTAGATTTGTATGAGAATCTAGTAAAAACAATTACCAAACAGTCTATTGCGCTACTAGAAGAAAGCAGTGATCCTCAAATATAACACTCTCAAAAGGGGTAAATGTCAAATGCAGGAGTTTATTCACAATGACAAACCCACTTTAGGTTTTTGGTTTTAAAAGACATTCTATAGAAAAGAAGTGCATGTGCAAAAAAAGCATTTGATGCTCACTGAAAAAGACCCATTTTGCTACAAATTGGGGCTTTCATTATGCTCACACTGTGCAATGGCATTGAATCATTTTTTAACAAAATCTAAAGTTGGCTTTCAAACTGAAAAGACCCATCTGGATTCATCATGAAAATCTAATATAGAGGCAACAAAAATGGAGAACATTCTACAGGAATGGAAAATGAATACCTTTTTTATGCATTATGACAGGTCGTGGCCAAGTTTGACCTCATTTGTATAGAATATGAAAAACCCACCCAGGGTTTCAAAAAATGAAACAATATTGCTACATTCTACAGAAAATGGAGTGTATTTACAAAACCCATCTGCATTTCTACAAAAAAATTGAGTTTCTTCAAGAAACTAAGAAACCCACTTGGGTTCTTTTGAAAACAAGTTGCAGATTCAGAAATATATATGCTACAGAAAACCCAAAATAGGGGTTTTGCAATTATAGTGAAAATGAAACAAAAATTGTGAATGCAGAGGAAACCCAATTTTCAAAATGGAGGCCAAGCTCACAAGCCATTTTTCTTTTCTACATATCAAAAACCCGTCTGGGTTGTTTAAAAACTTGCTAATACAGAAGAGAAATGAAGAAACATTATGGGGTTTTCAAATGAAGCAGAGCCACTTATAAAAAAACACTATTTTCTGTCCATGGCCATGGCCAGGAAGTTTTTTTTCCTTCATGAAAGCAACAATGGAGTTTCTTTATTGTCAAATGCAAAAAAAAAGAGATTTTATGCTCCATTCTCAAGGTAGAAACAAAAACATGGCTTTTTGTTGCTCAAAATTAGAATGGAGTGGTCGATTTAACTCACTTGGAGCTTTTGCTCACATTTTTTTTGCAAACT
Organism: Sequoia sempervirens; assembly: GCA_007258455.2. NCBI lineage: Eukaryota > Viridiplantae > Streptophyta > Pinopsida > Cupressales > Cupressaceae > Sequoia > Sequoia sempervirens. The sequence continues at coordinate 5,163 of VDFB02341095.1, read as the reverse complement.
TTCGAGCTCTTTGCTTTTAACAAAGTTTCCATTCGAGCTTCAGAGGAAACAATGGCAGCTGTGAACAAGGTAAAACAACAACAGAGAGAGAGAAATAATACATATGGGTCAGAAATGTGTCCATGGTCGCGGCCTGTAAGTTAAAAAATGACCTCCAAATGGTGAAAAATGTAGATTTTGAGCTATAGAAAAGCATTTTACCTCTTTTTCTGTGTTTCTTATCAATGAATCACCAAAAACTAGTGTGAATCTCCAATATTTTCCTGTGTTTGCTCAAACCCCACAACAACAACATCATGTTCCATTTTTTTTTCAATGACAAAATGATGGGCTTTCCTCATGGTTTCGATGTTGTGATGATTAGGGTTTGACCCTATTCGATGGGGATGTGTTTTTTTTCCCATGTTTTTAAAAATTAAAACATGTGTTAATGCATGGGGGCAGAAAACTTATGTTCATCCACTTAGGCATTTTATGCCTTAAGGTGTTTCCCCTTATTTCAAATTTTGTGCTAAGTCCTCAACAATACAATACATATGGAGTGTGCCAAGTAGCTTATGCAATGCCTTTTTTTTTTTTGCCCAATAATCATGTGACTTGGAATATGCTTTCCAAGAAATTTCGAGGTCGGCCATATTGGCCAAGTATTTTGGAGCTTTATGATGCCTTTGAAAACTAGTGAGTATTGACCATGTGTAGACTAAAATGCAAAATGAGGTAAGTAGAGATGGTCAAGTGCCTTGGATGCTTTTGAAAGCATTTGGATATGACATTATATGTTGCATTTTATTTCAATGCATAAGATGTCATTTAAGTGATTTAAAAATCACTTTTATTATGTCTTTTTAATGCAAATGTAATATAATTCAAGGATGGTGGGCCCCTTATTTTGTGCTTCGAATGTAAAATGACTTGTTAAGTGATGTTTTATAAATCACTTAATCAAGATCATTATCTTTAATTCTTTTTGGAGTCTTGTGTTTTCAAAACACACATATTGCATGAGGAGAGTGCGGGTCAATACTTGTGTGAAGACCAATGATGACTTGCAGACATGAGGGATGTGTGGGAGGTTGTTTTGACTGATTTTAGAGGAAAAGGGGATTTTTGGAGGCATTTTTGTCACATTTTTAGTGTGACTATTGACTTGGCTTAACTTTTCTTCATGTGGAGGACAATTTGGAGGGTTTCTAGAAGGTTCTTTTTGGCCTTTTCTGTTGTATCTGACCATAATCTTCTGGAAGGACTTGTGTGAGGGGTTTTTGGTGGGTTTTTGCTTAAGTATGTTCATTTTGAACATTTGGAGTTAGTTCTTTCTTTCCAGCAGCTGGATAGCTTTGTTTTGGAGCTATTTTTCATGGAGCAGTATTGTAACTCAGATGGGCCTATTATATAGTAAGCACTTTAAATTAATAAAGTAGAGAATTTTTACCTTCTCATTTCTTGTTTCTCATGTATGTTGTTAATGATTGATCAGTTTGTCTTGTGAAAATTTATCTTTTCCTTGCAAGCTTGTCTCATGTTTATGCATCTGTTTAGCAGAAGATCTATGTGTACAGGTTGTAAGTTGTGTTGTTTAGTAGTGTTGTTAGTTGTGAAATCCCTATTTTCCTTTTAAAAGCACTGTTTATAGACCTCCTTATGAAATATTTATGTAAACTGCATTGGAAAGTGAGTTGTGTGTATCAAGCTTTATAATATTAATTTGAATGTGATAGGATGTTAACAAGTCTAGGTTGTTTTGGTGCATCACCTTAGGTTTTCCAACATTAGGTTTATTTTCATGCAAATTCTTACCCTTTAACTCGGAGATTAATAGTTAGGTGACATCAAAATGGGAAGCCAACCCTTATCACTGGAGGTCTCCTTTCGAATAGGAGACCCATAACCTGAAAGCAGTCCCATGTTACATCCAAACCTACTAAGTTCATTCACAACTTGGCATTAGGGTGTAGATTTGGATCCCTAACAGTTTCATTCTGAATCACCTTCTCAGCTTATCATCACTCTTTGTCCCTTAATTAAATAAATCATCATTTATCTGATTAAGTCATTCTCTCATTAATTAAATCAATCAATCTAATCTAATTAACCCTATGTCTATATTTAATTAAAGAATTCATTTTATTTACTTAAATCTCTAAGGTCATCTTATTAAATTAAATAAATTAAACCTTGTTTAATTTAATCTAACATATCCTCTCTAATTAAATAAATCAAATCATTTATTTAATTAAATCTAAATCACATTCTTCTCATCTTTTGATTTAAATCAACCCATAAATCTAAATCAAATAGTCACATCACCTAATCCCTCATTAAATTAATTAAACCTTGATTAATTTGATCTTAATCCTCCAATTTCTCTAGATTTTTCCACTTGCACATGGAAATACATTTAATGGATTTATTAAATCCCTACTTTCTTTCAGCTTGGCATCTTTAGGGGAATATTCCTCCAAGTTTGAAAATCCCTCCAAGTGGATTTTCCTTCCAATAAGACATTTATTCCCTCTTACATGTCCTTGTGCATTGAGCCAAGTGGCATTTAATTCATTTTCATCCCCCTCAAACATGTCATTTCACTATTTTCAAATTCCACCTAATTGCATTTATGGGCACATTCATCAAAATGTGCACATTCTTTGCCCATTCACCTCTTGACAAGTGGCACTTTCCCATTGGTTGAAGATTAGTCCCACATTCATCCATTTTGGGCATTCTTTCATCTTGTGTTTCTATAAATAAGAGACTTCTTCCCTCATTTCATCATCCACAATTTGAGCAAGTCTACTATACATGATTTCATCCTCAAGCATATCTATTCTCATCCATTTTATCAAGATCTTAGCTAGGTTATGCAATTTTTTTATTATCATGGAGCTCAATTGAATCTTCAACAAAGTGGATCACTCATCAACATTGCATCATAGGATTTGGGAAAGGGCCAATTTCCACATGAAATTGGCACCAACTCCCCCATGGGATCAAGAGTTGCTGCTCCACAACCTGTCTCTACTGGACGGCCTCGTCCCGCTCTACCTGCAACTGATCCCTCTCAGCCATAAGTACCTATATCTGTGCATGTAGCTGGAGAATCTGACCATCCCTGGGGTTTGGCTGAAGGGGTGGCTATGCGGGTGGCTGATCATGACCCCTATCTCTGGGCGATGTCGGAACCCTATCTTGGTGCTCGTGATCCTGTCTATCCTAATGTCCCTGATCCTGATCTTGCCTAGGGACATCCTGTCTCTGCTGACCTGTCTACGAATTTGGTTGTGGCTGATCCTGTGGGCCCCTGTCCTAATCTGGCTGGTGCGGTGGCCCATCTCCATCCCTTTCTTTGTCTCTGTCCCCTCGACCTTCCCCTCTACCTTTGGCCTTGCGCCGAGCGAATGGTGTCCCTGGCACTATAAGTCTAAGAGGTGGCCTGAACCAATCCCTGTATGCTTGTGTGGTGCCCACATCTTCCTTACCTTGATCATATGGCCATGGCTTAGCCACTAGATGCATAAAACTCTACACTGCCTCATGTGTAGGTATGTATCAGCCCCAAGAGCTCTAGCTCGTCGTACGTACAAATATAGCGACATATTGATCATTTGGCCTATCCTGCGACTCCTCAAAATGTCTCTACACTTTGCCTGGCAAGTACATCTTGAGCATCGTGTGCTCTTTTCCTTGCATCAATTTGTCCTGGCGAGCAAAAAAAGCTGTTGCACATCGTCATACCACGTGGGCCATCCAAGGTATGGCCGCCAAGTGAAGGCTCACATATCATCAAGGACTCTCCTCGAGTGGGGAATCTTGTGTTGTCCTGTATGTGTGAAGGAGACACCTCCTCTGTATCGCTAGACAACTGGATCATCTAGCTTCATATCAATTGGAACAACTCTCGGGCGAAGCACATCGATGTGCTCCCAGGCCAAGATATGAAGGAGTGTGACTCCAACCCTAATAGCTTTGTCATCGATGCATGCAAACTCATGGATATCTCTGTATAACGAGGCCAATAGAACTAGCCCCCACGCAAAGCATACTTGTCTCTGGACTATGTGCTCCCAAGCGAGCCCCCATCTAGGGCTGAAGTATCGGCCCTGCCGATCTGGTGCAACAAGACCCAATATAATAGCTACTATAACAAGGCGAAAGGGTGACACGGCAAGCCTATAATGCTCCAGCTCAATTTGGCCCTCGCAAAAGACAAGCTCGTCAAGGCCTATCACGTCATAGCAGGCCTCCCTCTCAACATCCACATCATAAATCATGCACTCTCTGTGGATGGGAAATCTTAGAATCCGCCACATGTCCTCTAGTGTGACCGTCGCCTCACTTGTCGGGAGGTGGAAAGAGGATGTATCATTGTGCCATCTCTCAGTGAGCACTATCATCATACCCAAGTGTGTCCTCATGGGCGGTGCGTAAGTAATGTACCATAGTCTAATCACCCTTAGATGCTCCTATTGTCGCTTAGGCATGCCCTGCAAAAAGATGAAAAGTACCCGGGACCTGTGCTCGTATGAGTGAAGTATCGACACCTCCTCCTGCATCAGGAAATCCACTGCATTAAAATTCATCAAAAATCATGATCCTATCTTGTCTTGTCATACCCAAAGCAACTTGCGCGTCACTATTTGTGGGTGCAATGTAGTTTGAAAGTTTCAAACTGCACCGCTAGGAGCCCTTGGCCCTCAAACTCCGCTGCGACATTGCGGTTTGAGGTGTGGTCCAGTTTAGCACTAAACCCTAATTTGCAAAAAGGCCCGTCACAACACACTTTTCGTATGCGGCTTAGTTTGGAGTTTAAACCCTAATTCGAAACTGTGCCGCGGCGTCACTATTCGCGATTGCAACACAGTTTGAGGTCGTATGGTGTTGAAAGAGACTTTCAAGCGGCGCTATATTGAACTGCTCCTAATAGACCTAATTCCTAAGCTAGTAAATGCACATGAAAATTGAAAAGTGAGGTCGGATCAAGATGTGAAAAATCTCTAAAGGATGAATGTACAAATGAATTGGAAGTGGCCCCTTGAGGCCTATATAAGCCTGAAAGTTAGGGTTTTTTAACCCCGTTTAGTTGTCCTTCCAGGGTTTTGGGCCCCCAAACCTATTTTTGTCCGTTTGTGGGCCGTTTTGCATCGTTGTGGCATGTTTTTGACCTTC
>VDFB02341094.1:0-37366 GCA_007258455.2 Sequoia sempervirens | reverse complement strand
AATGTCACCTATAGTGTCAATTGCTTCCTTTTGGGAAGCAACAACAACCTCATCTACTATGGGGGCTAGAGCTGGGGTGAGAGCAAGAGACCTCTCACCAACCAATACCATAAACACTAGGGGTGGTCTATCTACTCAAAGATAGGTGGGCCTATCAGTAATCCTACCATGCCCCTGACTAGCATATGGTGGAATGTCTAGGTAGTTAACTTTGAGGCCCAAATGGACCTTACCATACAACTGTTGAACAAAATACGATGGAATTTGGTCATTATTTGGGTATAGACCATGTGCTATGAGAAATTGTGGGTAGATCAATGAGGCCATAGCCTGATTGACACATCTAGTGACTTGGTATCCCCTAACCTTACGCACATTTTGATAAAATGGAAAACAAGTGACTTTTATCATTTCTTTGGTGACACTATCTTGTATTTGTTTAAGGGGAACGTCACCATGTACTTCTTCCCGCATGTAGGAAAGAATAGCAGCTACTCTATCTGGGCAATATGCACTAGTCCTCTCAAGTTCATCTTTTAGTTTTTCTAGACTATGCAATATTAGCATGCATGGTTCACTATATATCCCCGAGTTTGCACCCTATGCTAATGAATCTCTCAATTTTTTAGTCTCATTAGTGGTATTTCCAAAGAATTTTTTTGCAAGTGGAACATCTTCATTTTCCATGTTATATATGTATGTACACCTAAAGAAGCAATGAGACCTTGGTAAATAATATATCTAGATATAGAGAATATATTTATCTAAAACATTTCTAATAATTCATCTACTCATCAATAATATTTTCATACCATTAATTCAATGAAAAGTTCCCCAAATGGAGCAGAGCAATGTGAAGCCGGAGGGCAGGAAGGCTGCTTTAGAAGGCTCGGTAGAAGGGGAAGGAAAAAAGAGTTGGGCGAAAGGCGAGGAGTAGAAGTCTGAAGGCCAGAAGGTGTTGAGAGGGAGAAAGCAGAGGCATGATATGCCAGAGGTGGGCATCGGACATCAATGGGATTAGGCATCGGAAGCAGAAATTCAAAGAAACGAAAATGGAGTGAGGAAATGGAGCGAACGGTTCCTTTTGAGGAATTCAGGGAAAGAATCAACAGTGGTTGGTCAGCATACGAAAAAATGGAGCAGATACCAGGAACAGAAAGGTATAGACCCCAATGGGTTCTAGAGAGGGGTATCTGGGTGGATAAATGCCATCCTTACTATCAAGCTAGGTATCAACCGAAAGTCAAATTCAAACGAAGGAGGAATCGGGCATGGTAGGGACAAGGGCCTCCATGGGTGAGACCTAACCATTTTGCAAAGGTGAATGCAAACTGGGGAGGAAATTGGGGATTCAACAGTGAGGCCAGGCAAAGTTTCAAAAGATCGAATGGGTGGTTCGGGAAAAAGCCAGGGGTGGAGAGGGACACAACCAAAAACTGGCAACAAGAAAACCATAAAAAGGCTATACCAACCAAGTCAAACATGGAAACTGGCTCGAACAACCAGGGTGAAGCGGTTAGTGGCAAGTCCCCTTCAATACCGATTCCCTCCCTATGTGTAAATAATGAAACTTACAAAAGATCTCAAGAATCCCTGCAAGAAATTGGAATGTTTGTTAAATGGGGGGGTGAGGGCCACAAGTGCAGAACAGTAATGGAAGATTAGTGTATTAAAACCTAGGGTGAGGTGCTAGAAGTGAAAGCATTGGAGAATAACTGGTTCCTGTTAAAATTCCCTAATCGGAAAAGGAGGACTAAGGCCTTAGAAATAGGGCCTTATTTCCTGGATGGTGGTCAATTGCACCCAATTGAATGGCGACTGAATTTTGATCCAAGAAAGACATGGATTGAGGAGAGCGCGGTGTGGCTGAGACTATACAATCTTCCCTCGGAGTTCTAGATGGAAGAAACCCTAAAGGAGATAGGTAGGCAAATACGCAAACTTCATAGCGTAGATATTATTCAAGAGGATCTGGAAAAAGGGTCTTACTTTCGTATCTGCGTATCAAAAATGCAGGGTATAGTATTGTCGAAGGTGGTGGAGCTCATTTCTGAGGTGGGTACCTGGAGGTAGGAAGTAAGTAGAGAAGATAGTCTGCAAATCTGCTCTAAGTGTAAATCACTAGAGCATGGAAAGAAGAAGTGTATAGAATAGGGTGAAACCAGTAATACCAATCCAAATATATGGGGGAAAGAGCAGGAAGAGGAGAAGGAAGTCAACTTGGGGAAAAGGTCACCAGTCGAATATTGGGAAAAGGAACTAATAGAGTCAATAAGACCACCAAAACTAGAAACTAAGGAAGTTGAGCCGGGAGGAAAAAACAAAAGGAGTTCACAAGAAGGGGAGAGTCAAAAAATCTATGGGCTAATTCAAAATGATCAACTTGTCTCCCCAGGTTTGGATTCCCTACTGGTAGAAGGTTTTCCCCACCTCACAGACATCAGGATAGAGAATTAGTCGGTGGAAATCTCAGAAAGGAGGTGGACCGAGTTGGAGCCAGAGGCTCAAGAAGCATCAGAAATGAAGGAACTCTCCAAATACAAGGATAAAGAAGAAGGGATGGAGGAAGATCAAGATAAGGGTAGCATGGGATCTAAAACAGATTGTGATGAGAGTTTCAAGGAATACCAGGAAGGCATACTGGCTGAGAGAGGAATTGAGCAAATCCCCTCGACAAGGAAAACGCCAAAGCTTAAGTCAGCCAGTCAAAGAGGGCACAAACCCAACAAAGAAAAACTTAAAGTGGCAGGATCAGCCAAAGGCCAAACAAAACTGGGCCAAATGATCCTTCGAAATGGGAAGGGGCTTCCCCTTCCCGGGGAGCAATGAGAATCATAAGTTGGAATGTTAGGGGCTTGAATGCCCCTAGCAAGTGGCGCCTCTTCAGGCGCCATGTAGACAATAGTAAGCCAGATGTGTTGCTAATTCAGGAGACAAAATGGAGTAGGGAGGAGCAGGAGAAGCGCATTAAGTTTTGGAAAGGATGGGGTGGGATTTTTAAAGAGTCAATTGGGGCTTCTGGTGGATTGGGGATAGTGTGGAACCCAGCCACGGTGGATTGTAAAATCATAGAAGAGAATCAAAATTGGTTGCTGGCCTCAGTAAGGATCTACCAGGGGAATACAAAATTCAAATTAATCAATGTTTACGATCTCTTAGCCCCAGTGGATAAGAGGAATCTTTGGGCAACAATCTCGAGTTCCCTAGAACAGTTAAAAAGGGAAAAAATCATAATCGGTGGGGATTTCAATGCCACCTTGAATAACACGAAGAAGCTGGGAGGAATGAGAAGTCTAATAAGATCTCAAATGGACTTTCAAGACTTTGTGGATAATAATATGCTATGGGAGATACCAACAAAAAATGGAGTACACACTTGGACAAACAGAAGATCGGGCCATACCGGAATAGCAGAGAAATTAGACAGATTTCTGGTGGTTGCGGACTGGAACCAGGGGGTGAACATTTTGGAAGCCTCTATCTTGCCATGGAGCGGATCTGATCACTTTCCAATCCAACTTATAATCCAACCAAATATTTTCAAAGGTGGTTCACCCTTTCTATTTGAAAAGATGTGGCTGCAGGACTCAAATTTACTAGAGCATATCACACTATGGTGGAAAGAAGTCTGGATTGGTAATCACTCTCACCTATTCTCCTTCCAGAAGAAAATTTCCCATATCAAAGCTAAACTATGAGTTTGGAATAAGGAACAATTCAAAAACATTTTTGAAGAAAGTGACAAGATAGAGAGTGAGCTCAAGACCTTAAATGAGAAAGTAATTGAAAAAGGTATGGGGCAGGAAGAATTCATCAAGGAAAAGGAATTGTTAGGTGACCAATCTGAGATTCTGACAAGAATGGATTGCTACTGGAAGCAGAAATCCAGGGAATTGTGGCTCCAAGAAGGTAACAGAAATACATTTTTTTTCCACAATTCAACCCTGGTCAAAAGAAATACAAGCAGGATCACAGAGCTGGTCAAAGATGATGGATCTCACGTCAGATCTGTGCAGGAGATCAACCAGGAGGCAATTAGGTACTTTGAGTCGTTGTTTAAAAAGGAGGATCAAATGGAAGTGAGACCCAGGGAGGAGTTCATTAGTGGTATTCCAAACTCGATCACAGAGGCTGAGAACAGAGAACTCACTAAACCGATTTGTATGGAAGAAGTCAAGAAAGCAACCTTCCAGCTTGGAGCAGATAAATCCCTAGGGCTGGATGGCTTCCCGGCCTTCTTCTATCAGACTTGCTGGGAAATAATTAAGGAAGACCTAGTCAAAGCTGTGGAAGAATCAAGAAGAAAAACAACAATGTTAGGGGCAATTAATCATACTTTCATTGCCCTCATTCCAAAAAAGAAAGTGGCAAAAAGCATGGGGGATTTCAGGCCAATCTCCCTTTGTAATACAGTATACAAAATTATATCGAAGGTTATCGCCAACAGGCTCAAGTTGATAATTGATAAAATCATATCAGAAGAGCAAAGCGGATTCATTTCGGGGAGGTCAATTGTAGAAGGCATAATAGTGGCACATGAGAGAATCCACACAGCAAGAAAGCTAAGACTGCCAAGTATGATCCTCAAATTAGATATTCTAAAGGCCTATGATTGGGTGGACAGGCAGTTTTTGTTAGATGTGTTGTGTGGGTTTGGTTTTGATAGAAAGTTAGTGGACTGGATTAGAAGTTGCATAATTGCACCAAGATTTTCAATTCTGATAAATGGCGTAGCCCAAGGTTTCATTGACTCCTCTCGGGGGCTTAGGCAAGGGGATCCATTATCCCCATTTCTCTTTATCATGATGGTTGAAGCCCTTGGTAGAAAAATTAGACATTCCAGGTTGGAAGGTTCATGGAAGGGAATTGAGGCCGCACTAGGGGTGGGTGCAAGCACACACCAACAATTCATGGATGATATCATCCTTTTTGGCTTAGCCTCAAGAGTGGAAGCAAGGAAGATAAAGCAGGTGTTGGATGATTATAGTAGGGCTTCTAGCCAGGCCATCAACTAGAGAAAATTAGATGTCTTCTTCCTTAACACCCAACCTAGCCTGCAGCGAGACCTTGCAAGGATCCTAGGTATTAGACCAACCAGCCTCCCTGGGAGATTCCTAGGGATGCCTCTTTTTGCTGGGGCCAATCGTGTAGGCTTTTGGGGTAGATTAGTTGGGAACTGCAAAAAGAGGATGGAATTATGGAAGGGAAAATGGCTATCTTCAGCAGGAAGGCTACTCATGGTAAAAACTGTTTTGGCAGCCATCCCAGTATATTCTATGTCATGCCTAAAAATTCCTGAGGGTATCGTGGAACAACTCAACCAAATTATGAGGAAATTCTTTTGGAATGGTCCAGAGGAAACTAATAGGGTTCCCCTATTGGCATGGGATAAGGTATGCAAACCACAAGCCTCGGGTGGGGCGGGAATTAGACAGCTGAAGGAGATGAACCAAGCAATGGGGGCTAAATTGGCGTGGCAAATGTACACCAGCAATCAGAAATGGGTAAGAATCTTGAGGAGGAAATACCTCGATTCAGATGATCCGGTATGCATAGTAAGGACACTCAATCCGCCAAGAGGTTCGGCAATCTGGAACTTCATCTGTGAATGTAGGGATATCATATGCAAGTACGTCTCATGGGAAGTTCACAATGGCAGGAGTGCTTCATTCTGGGAAGATTCATGGGATGGGCACCCTAAGCTAGGCAGTATGTTGGGCCTGGCAGCAATCAAGGCAGAAACAATCAAGGTCTGGGGCTCGAAAGTATGTGACTACGGGGGCAAAGTATGGAACAACAAAATTCTGCAGTGGAGATGGAAAAAGTTAGATGTGATCAATGCCCCTGAGGACCAAAAGAATGCCTTGGAGATGATCTTGAAGGACAGGAATATCCCCGTCAGTGATGGGGAGGATGTGCTAAGATGGAGTGCCTCAGTAGATGGCACGTATAAAGTAAAGATCGGGTATAAACTTAAGGAAAGGCGGGAGGAAGGAAAGATCTAGCCGAATGCACTACTTTGGGGGAAAAGTGTCTTGCCAAAAGCTGGGGTGTTTACTTGGCTAGCCACACAGGGGAGGATACTAACTCAGGATAGGTTAATTAAGTTGGGTTTCAGGGGACCAAGCAGGTGTATAATGTGCAAACAACAGGCGGAAACAGCGTCACACCTTTTGCTTTCATGTCCCTGTGTTGAATACTGCTGGAAATATATCCTCGAGCTTCTAAGGTTCCCAACCCCGTTACCATCAAACCTTTGGGATTGGCTTTCCACATGGCCAAGGAAGCCATATAATGGAGTCTTCAGTAGCATCTGGAAAATAGTGTCATCCACGGTATGCTAGGAAATTTGGAAGGAACGAAACAGGCATATCTTCCAAGAGCAATCAATGTGTAGGGAAGCACTCGTAAGGCGCCTGGTTAAGGCGGTGGTAGAATTGGTCAACAGTGCAGCTAAAAAGATTTCCTACCCAAAAAATGTGTTCTCTAACAAGGATATTGAGCTCAATAATAAATTCGATGGTTTGTTCATCCCTCCCATTGTTGGTGTTCAAGAAGCATCACAGAAGTATGAGCTTCAAAAAATAACTTTATGGCAGAAACCGCTACCTGGCTGGATTAAAGTCAATTTCGATGGCGCCTCTTCTGGTAATCCTAGAGCAACTGGTATTGGATGTGTGGCAAGAGACTTTGAAGGAAAGGAAATTGCTCGGCAAGAAGAGTCCATCGGCTAGGCTACAAACAATATGGCAGAATTCAGGGCGGCTCAGAGCGGTTTGGAATTGGGGAAAAGCATTTAGGCTTCGAAGTTGCATCTGGAGGGGGACTCATTAGTCACAGTGAATGCCATCCAAAATAACACCACCCCAAACTGGTTACTGTGTCGCTGGTTGTCACCAATAGGGACCCTCATCTCATCCTTTGAGGAGTTTCAAATCAGCCATGTGTACCGTGAAGGTAATACCGTGGCAGATAGTTTGGCAAAAGGAGCAGTGGTGGAGGGAAGAACCAGATAGGCTAGTAGGTCTTCTATGTGGACATATTAAGTTGTAAATTTTTCTAATGTCAGGTCAGTTGGTGATCGAAAGGCTGAAATAGAGCCGAAAATTTGCCAAACTTTGTTAATTATATTGATAATAGATGGTGCTGGCCATTCCAGCTATTAATTTACCAAAAAATAAAATAAAAATTCATACCATTAACAATTTAAAAAGAATTGGAAGACAACTATAATCTATAACATAGCATCCTTAAATGGTTCAAATTTTAAATGAAACAATGAAAGAAAGAATAAGAAAACAAAGATTAGTGTAAAATTATTTGAAAATAATTGGGGATAAAAATATCTAATCTAATAGTTGTTAACATAAATGAACTTCAAAATAGGATTATGTAAGCGAAAAAAAAGTTCTATTGCCTTCATTGAACCTAAATTTATCTAGTTAAGATATGTCTAAAATTAAGAATTCACACTACAATATCAATATTCCATAAGAATCTCATAAAGAGGATGAATTTAATGGAACATAATATAAAATCCTCCATATGAGGATGAATTTTATCATTACATTATGAGTGAATCATCTCAATTATATAGCCAAGAACATCAAAAAATTATAGATTGGAAAGCAAAATAATTAGACATTTATCATATTTTTATATGTATAAAGTTTAGATACCATCAAACTATTTAAACTTATAGATTGCATAAAGCTATAAATTGAATCGTTAAAACTAATTTATTAAGAATCAAATCTAATAAAGTTTGACTTCATATTGCATACTTGTTATAAATATCTCACTAATCCAACCATACATTTTATATATGTTAAAAAATATATAATTGTTATGCCCATAATTTTTCACTAGAAAAACCCAATAATTTTTTTTTTGAATCCTTTAATTACGCTAATTAATGCTTTAAGCATTTATGATGCAACAATAACCATCTCCAATAGAATTAACATCCTTTCTTTAATTAATTTGTTGGTTTAACTTGCTAATGTGATACTATTATTAATGCATCTCTCACTATTAACTATACTTTAAATATTAAATTTGCAAGTATCACAATTTAATGGTTACACTAATAATATTCTCATTATAATGGTTATGTCATCGTAACCCACAATGAGTTGTTCCTACTTCTATTTCTTGTTGACAGTAAGGTCAATATGGTATTATGATTATTAGGATAGTTCCTCATGACCCAATGATGGCATTTAAAGTACTAAATATGTAACTTTTGATGGTAATAACAACATGAATAATTATATGGTTTGCATTTATTTATTTATTTTCCTCTCATATTTCAACATCTATAAAAGGTTTTGCCAAAAATGCTATCCAATTATCGATGAGCATTAATAAGGTTAAGTATGCTAACATTAGTATTAAGGTAACTATCGATATGAATATTGATAAGAGTATTAACAATACTCGATGATATTAAGGCTCCCTCTACAATTAATACAAACATTCTATCAATTTTATTACTCACAAATAATATTAAACTTTACTCATAATAGAAATGTTAATGTGATAGTGATATCATGTTTACATATACCCTCATTTATACTATTACAAATACCATCCATTAATACCCATATCAATACTATAATAAATTTTATTAATAATATTAATAATGTATATATATATATATATTTACAATAGCGCATAAACACTATTATTTGTCAGCTCATTGTTGCTTGCAAAACTTTTATTACCATCTTAGCATCCCTAATAAGATTATCAATAAAATACTTTTCTTACTCAGGTGATTTTATTTGCGACTTATTTTAGTATGACGATCCCCCTTTATATTACCCTCAATAATAGTATCACTATTTGTTATTAATATATTTAATTTTAATTCTTTTATCTAACTCTTATATATTGTTATAGCATTTATTTAATTATTCATCTCTATTACAAAAATAATTATATGATTAAATATATTGCATACTTGTTATAAATATCTCACTAATCCAACCATACATTTTATATATGTTAAAAAATATATAATTTAACAATTTATACAACTTCTAATTATGATAAAGACAATAATCTTAATCTATACCATTATTTTGAGTTTGGTTTAATAGAAATTGAAAAAAATTATAATCATAAAAAAAACAATGAATAAACTAAGGATCATTTTAACAATGGTGAATTAGTACCTAAAGATTGGCCTAAAAAATTACAATATTCAACATTCTCATCACAAATTATATATGAAAACTAAGGATCATTTGGTTATATATATTTTCATAGATTTAAAATTTGAATATTTATTACTATAACATGTTCATTACAATTAGATTTTTAAATAATATTGTAATAATTTATTATGTCTTTGAAATTTGTTTTGTGGATTTTAATGTTGTTTTTTAAATTTAAGTTAGAGTAAGTAGAATCTAATGAGATACCTTAAAAAGATTCAAGTTTTATAATTTAAATCTCCCTCTATATAAATATAGTTTTTTCTAGTCTTACAATTTCTTGTGTCATCTGTTCAATTATTTTAGCTATGGATTTAGCCGCAATCTTGTAGGAGGTATTAAGAAGAGTAATTAGTATCCACCCTTAGATAAAAAAAAATATTTTTCCTTTAGGAATTAATTTATCAACCCTTGATTAATAGAATTTAAATGATGGATCCCTTTGATAAAGCTACTTTTTATACCTCATAGAGTCCTCCTTGATGAATGGACATATTGTTTTAAGGAATTGTGTAGCTAAACCATCTATTCCAAGACTTTTTGAGTATTCAAATCCTTCAAGGAAATATCAACCTCCTCAAGGGTGAATAAATTATCTAAATGTGCCTATTTTTTGAGACCAATTATTTTGGGTATGCAAGTGCCAATCAATTCCTCAACTATATCTTGAAGTGGATCTCCTTCAACTAGATCAATTAAAAATTATTTGTAATGTTGGAGGAAAATGGATTTAATATCATTAGAGTTGTCATGGAACTACCTCTCTTGATCAACGATAGATATTATCCACTCTTGAGAATGTAAATATGTTTGAGATAACTAAAAAATAATTTGTATCCCTTATATCCTTTCATCCAATGTAAGCCTATCTCTTAATTGAGATCCTCTACCACAATTAAGTTCAAATCTTCTAAGTTTTATTTCAATGGAAGTAGCCACTCATTGTAGAAAAGTTATTAGTAAGTGCTAAAGCCAAAACAAGTTTATTTTTTTCTATTTGGATCCATATTTTTTTCCATTCTAGATCTCTTTCTAGCCATATTATTATTGTAAGATCATAGTAAGGTAGTGTGCAATAGATTTAATCACATCATTCCACAATTGTATCCACTTACCATTTTGTTGAGGTCTAGGAACATCAACCAAAGGGATATTAGGGAAGCAAGGTGATCAATTTGATTGAGGTGGGAAGTGTTGAGCTTGAAGGATAGATTATTAGGTATGAGGAATAAGAAGTTTGAAAAGTTTAAAGAATTGGGAGGTGATATGTGAGATAGGTTTAATAGAATCTACTTAAATAAGGGTGTTTTGTGGAGAGGGGACAATGGAAAGAGAAATAACTAAGTAAAATCTATCAATACAACTAAGTTTCCCTTAGTTCACCATCTCTTTAGTTGGTCCAAGTGAACTAGTGATCAGTATAAGAATATTTTTTGTCTAAAATGGGATCTAAACCCCTTATGGTATTTCTAGTTAGGATGTAGGAATTCAATTATTTTTTAGAGAGTTTATGAGAACTAAACCAACTTGTATATTGGTTTTTTCCACCATATCATATTCACCTCCTTGTAGCCATTTAGTCATAGGGAGGGCATAAAAGTCCATTCCCACTATTTAACTTGAGATGAGGAGTCATTAGGCATACAATAAAGAAAAAATGAATAGGTATTCCTTGGATTAGTAGTAAGCACTAAGCACAATTGTTGTTGAGATCCACTCCTCAATAGATGATAAACTTAGCCAAGTATTGGGAAAGGTGGATCAGCCTTGCATCCTAATATTTTGAATTATTATTTTGTCCTCATATTAGGAAATGAGGAATCTCACTTTGTGTTGGTAGTTATTTGTCATTTGTTGAATGCTTTGGGAGGTGTCTAAGATGTTCTAAGAGCATATAATATCATTAAAGCTTTATAAGATGAAACCCTCTTATGACATATTCTTATGACATTTAAGAGCATGACTATAGAATATTTACAGTAAAGTATTGACCAACATTATGAAAAATAATAAGAAATCTTTTAATGGGTTTGAATATATCAAAGTGGAATACAAAAATTGTGGCTGAATTATTTTCACTCATGGTTTCAATAAACCACTTTTAATGTATAGTTTCAAAACATCCCATTTATTAGTGCTTGAGTATATAATATCACATGATTCATATGATTGGCTTGTAGGTATTGTTAGTGCTTGAGTATATAATATCCCATTTATTAGTGTAGGAATATTTTTACACCACTACTTTCTTTCATTTGGTATTAATCCTTGGTCATCTTACATTCTAGGTGTTACGGGTATAGTTTTTTTGTACTAATCTTGGAGTGAGTGAGACCTTGCATAAAAGAAAATCTTGTTGTAGGAAAAATAGCAACTGTGTCAAGGAAAAAGATGTGGACATTTACAAGAACTTTTTTTTTAAGAAAAAGTGGGAGACCGCTTATAATTTTATTTATATATAATATTTTGTACATATAGCTAGTTCAGGTGGACATACTGGTGGGAAAGAACAAGCAAGAAAACCCCGAGTTGTTGTCTGAGTAACAAATTTTACAAAATATCAAAAAGACTAGTGATGTCCCAGTACAAATGACCAATTATCTAATTACAACGTTACATAAGCACATTGGTTGAATACATCAGTACATATGCACATTGTCTTATGCACCCAAAATACCCAAAAGAAGACATCATACTAGATATACCCGTGACCCGAATACATAACACTGGAGATTACAAAACCTTACTAAACATAAGACTGATAAGCTGAGAAGCCACTTTCAAAAAGATGCAGATTTTCCACCAACATGTTGAAAGCCATTAATCGAGCTTTCTTCTGTTTCCACTCGTTTACCTTTGTGTTGGCGATCATGCTCAAAAGAAGGTTTTGATTTGTTAATATCAGGCACATAACGATAACAAAATTTCTTTTTGGATGAAGATGGAAGTTGCAAATCATGAATGCAAACATGACTTCTCAAGAAATAAATGGTATGATATTTTCTTTTTAAATCATCAATCTCCTCCATGGAAATGGCAGATTTGTATCTGTTTAGAACTTGGTATAGATGTGAAGAAGTTTCATGCATTGTGGATAATAACATGCCTTGGAATATGTCAGCATACCTCTTCTTATGAAACAAAACCTTCTTTCAATAATCAACATTACAAATTAATACTTGGCTCACATTGTATAATCACACTAGAAACCAACAATGGAAGATTGAGAGTCGAGAAGCCAACAAATAAAGACCAAATTTCATAAATAAAGAACTTTCATGTGTTCTATATCATGCCTTTGAGGGGTCCACAAGTACCGTGAGCCTTTTGAAATCCTTCTCCATCTAAATGCATCCATTCCAAGACCATTGGGAGGTGGGTATACAATATGAGCCAATTATTAATTTCTAATGTTAGTTATTGAAAGAAGGTATATAAATTATTCGAGCATCTTAATTCTCATACAGAGTTACATCTTAGTCAATTTCTCAATGTATGAGTTCCATATATTTGAATCTTTTCTTAATATAAAAACATATTTTATTTCATTAATTAAACTATCTATTCCATGTTACAAAGGATGCTCTAATTTTAAATTATAAGTATATAATTCAAAATTAATTAGTAGTTTTCAAGATAGAGTACACACACTTTCTTTAGTTAAAATAAAATAATATTCTTATTTCCATGTGAGAGTTATGTAGAATGGTAGCTTGATGTCTTGAAAATATTTCTTTCATGTACATACTAAATTTTTATCATTACATTAAATGAGTGAATCATCTTGAAATTATATAGCCAAGCACATCAAAAATTTATAGATTGGAAAGAAAAATAATCACACATTTATCATATTTTTATATGTATGAAGTTTCTACTATCAAACTATTTATACTTATAGATTAAATTATTTCTGAATTTGGTTATTTGGGTTCAACATGTCATGCTATAGGATTTTCTTGTGTTCTCACCATGTTGTCATGTGTAGATAGCTATGTATTTTATAGGTTTAGGAATTTTAGAGGAAGGCAAGGTTGAACAAAATGCATAAGGATGAGATGGAGCCTTGTTTACCTTAGGATTTCGTTGAGGCTCCCTTTGAGCATAATCGAGGGGTGGTTGGTCCTCTTGTAGACATGACTAATTTAGAAGGTCTTATCAAGAGAAATTTAGAGGAGATTGGTAGAGACAAGAATCATGTTACAGATGTATTAGTTGGAGTTCATTGCCTCTACCATTCTCTTGAATTGCAACATTCACCTCTTGGTATTTCTTCTAATAATTTAAAAATATGAAGAAGGTTCAAGTTTAGAAGATTATAGGAACCCTTATTCCCTTTGGTCTTAAGTTTGGAAACTAAAGATGGAAACTCCATTACAAACCTCAACTAGGTTCATTCATGGAAAAGGATAAGGTTGACAATAAGATATAGTTCCTTGAAGAATTTTGGATTCAAGTTGTGAAATGATAGATCTACTAATGTTTTTGGGAAAATGACCCTCTTTATTAGATACATTGCCACTATTGGTGGAGTATTTCTAGTTGGATGTTATTTTTCTAACTTACAACTATATTTTTCTTGTTGTTGTTCCATGCCAATATGATTGATCATTTTTTGTTTCTTTATTGGTCTTTGTAAAAGGGTGGGGCCCTTTCAAAATTTCTATTTCTAATTCATAAATTCAACCAAAAGTATTTACCCTAAAATTAAAATATAAATTTAAACTTTAAAATAGCATTTACTCCAATTAATGGTATTGTCATTTGTTCCAAAATTGAAATTTTTAATGTTTAACAACATTACTATTTGGTTCTCCAAGGTCATGCCCTAAAACCAACAATAAAAGAAATATTTATTAGCGCTTTATCTTAATGCGAATGGTTTTGTTTGTTATACATTGGGCACTGTATATTGGATAATAACACTTGCAACGCTTATATTACTAATATATAACAACATTATTATCATTTCATAACATTAATGGTAAATACTATTATTGCAATATTAAAATTTACTCTAAATAATAATATTACTATTTATAATACATACTAACATTTCCCTTGCATGTTCATATGAAATAAGTTTCAATTTATAATGTTTTATTATAATTATTATCCATAATATAATAGTTTCATCAATGTTAATATTTATATTTATGATACATAATGTGATTATAACCCAATTATTAGTGTTAAGTGTGGTATTGGAGATGAAATTCCTTAATATAAATATTACTTATTAGTATTATTTTCTTTTATATTGTAACCACAATAATTTTCCATTTACAACCTTACTATTAAATATTAATAGAGTTTATTCATCTACTCAAAGGAATAAGTTTTACTTAATTTATATTAAAAGAAAAAATCCTAATATGTACTTCATCCTATAATATTCAATGCTGATTTGAAAGAGTGTGTGTGTATATATATATATATCCTATTATTATTTATGTTTAATTTCAAAATTTTAATGCTCTCAAGTATAGGTTACAAGTGCATTCTTTACATTTTTTCTCTTTCTTTTGTACTATTTTGTATGGGTGTCTTATATGCATTGCCTCAAATATATAATTTTAATTTCAATTTAGCTTTCAAATGCAAGATTTAAACTTAAGCTTGTACTTAAATAATATCATGTTATCCTTGCAAATGGGTTTTTTGAAAAGACTTTAGAAACTTTCAAGCAAATGCAATTGACAGCTGTAAAGCCAAATTCCACAACCTTCCCCTTGCTTGTGCCAAAATGGGAGCTTTGGACAGGGTATGGACATCAATCAAATCATCAAGGGGGAATTTTACCAGATGTTATAGTTGCAATTGCAAGTGCCCTGGTAGACATGTATGCAAAATGTGGAAGGCACATGAACTGTTTGATATAATGCCTCAAAAAAATCTGCTAACAAAGTAAGGCTTTAGAAACATTCAAGCAAATGCAATTGGCAGTGCCTTTGTAGAAATGTATGCAAAATGTGGAAGCATAGACAAGACACGTTAATTGTTTGAATTTTTTTTAAAATGGGTATGTAAAATCTTTCAAACAAATGGATTGCAAAGTCAAAATTGACACTCCCTATCCGTGCCAAAATTGGAGCTTTAAAACACGGTCTGAACATTCATCAAAGCATAATAGAAATTAAGTTTGTTGTTCTTGAAAGGCTTTAGAAACTTTCCAGCAAATGCAATTTCAATTTCAACAAACTTAATTTCAAATCTACTGTAAATTTTAACCATTTCATTCCATTTAGGGTTTAATTTTTTTTCAAAATAAATTCAATTTGAAATGCAATTTCAATCACCAACCTGCTGCTCACTATGGCTCGGTCAAGAGGTTGATGAACTTAGAAATGTGGTACACGTTTTTCCCCCGGGTTTTCCGCCTTCGCTGTTCGCGTTCGCCGTCCTCCTTTGTTCATGTTCACCACTTTACAAATAGTCATGTGACAGTGACTTTTTTTCCCTAATTCAAGGGGTTAATTCAAGGGGTTCGGTCGAACATGGGTTCGACCGAACCCTATAAAATATGTTTATTTTATTAGGTTGTTGAGTAATTCAGTCGAACAATGGGTTCGACCGAACTTATAGATTCGGTCAAACATATAATAGTGTTCAATCGAACCTATAAGTTCGATCGAACCCATTGATATGGTGAAAACAAAAATAAATGAAAATTCCTTCCTCAAAATAATTGTAAACCACTATTATGCTTTAACCCATTACTAAATTCAGACTTAACTACTCAACAACACTGATAGAAGCTGCTTGAAATATAATAATGAAAATGGATGATAAAATGCAATTTTTAAAGCCCAAAAAAACCTTTGCACATTTTTTGGAAATCATAATGGCAACTAAAACATATGGAGAAAGATTAATAAAGCAAGATCCATTAAGATATACTAAATCGTGGGAAGTGGATTAAATTTTCTGCAAGAGATTAATGTGAGGTACTACCACACACGAAAGGTACCTTAAAAATATCGTCATGAGGATCTCCAACATTCACCAAAGAGGTGGAAAATTAAAATGTGGCCAAATAAATATACAGCTTGTCCCGTCACCTATTAATATAAACCACTCAATGCATATTAGAGCACATGCCAATATCCTTAAGGTACCAATATGGCAACACACCCACTTTCAAATGTCAGGAAAAATCATTACCTTGTAGAAGGATATAAACTTGAAGCCCAAGGAATAATCATGACAAGTAATGCCAACTTTAGCAATGAATCATCAAAATATTTAGCTTACCCTAAGATAGTAGAACTTATATTTTCCAATATAGATCTCATTCTCTTTGGATATAGAAATGTGTCCCTTACGTAAGATGGTGAATATCCTAATCAATCATTTCAACTAAATGAGAAAAATTATCAAGCGGAGATAGATCAGATGTAGTACATATTTCCTGCTTTGAACTGCCCATGTTAGCTAGAAGATTTGCTAAATTATTACCTTCTCTGTAAGTATGGGTTATCATATAGTTTTTAAACTTATCAAGAAGATCCCATGCTCTTTGAAGGATATATTTAAGACTCCAGTTTTGAATTTTCTTTTCTTTACTTGCATTAATTGTTAGTAAGGAGTCGCCTTCAATATGGAGGTTTTCAATACCCATCTCTAGGGCTATTTCCAACCCTAATATTAAAGCTTTAGCTTCTGCTAGATTATTATACCCTCTGTGAAGATACTTGGAACATAAAGCTAAAACCTTTGCCTAAGGATTGTGTAGGAAAATCCCTACACCTAATTCCCTTGGATTTCCTTTCGATGCACCATCAAAATTCAACTTTATAAAGTCATCTTGGAGAGTCTTCCATTTTACTTGCTTTCTGTTGCACTTTTCTAGTTTTGATTGCAATAAGCTACCTAGAAAAGGGATTTTTATGTGCTTCCAATTATACAAGATGGTATTATCCCAACTAGTAAAAGAGGAACTTATGCCTTTAGTTTCTTGAGTTAGGGTTCAGGGTTCAGGGTTCAAGGTTCAAGGTTCAAGGTCAAGGGTTCAAAGTCCAAAAGTGGGTTCCAAAAAAGGGTCCCAAAATTTGGCTCCAAAAATAGGTCCCAGAATTTGGCTCCAAAAATCGGGTCTGAAAATGGTTCCCAAAATCGGGATCAAAAATGGGTCCCAAAATTACATTAAAAATCGGGGCTTTTGACCATTTCAAGCGACATCCTACCGATGCCCTGGGAATCAAAATAGCTACGTATGGGAGGCAAGCAGGCTAAGGGGGGGCTGTGGCAAGGTCTACATGAGCCCGGGTTAGGAGCTCTCACCCGAGGCCAGGCCGGGCCGAGTCAGCTGGAGGGGCGAGCCAGCCGGGCAGTGAGCTGGAGCCTAGCAGGGAGTTTGAAAGCAGGGCAGGTAAGCCGAAAGTTGAGGGTGAGGCCGGAAGTGAGCTGAGCTGAGGGGCTGAAGGTGAGCCGGAAGTTGGAAGGGCGAGCTGAGTCAGTGGAGCTGAAGGAGGGCGGAAGGAAAGGAAGGAAAGTGGCATGAAGGAAGGAATGGAATGGAAATGGAAATGGAATGAAATGGAAGCCGGAAAGGAAGGATCAGAGCAGAACTCAGTGCGCCCAACGGAAAAGCCAGCAGTTCAGCGGCGACTATTTCCCTTAGCGGTCCGTCCTGTCCACGTTGTTCCATTGTGGCCATTTTATAGTAAAGCGTTTAAAGCCTCTCAGCTCCCGCCCCAGTCGAGCGCATAACCGAAGCGAACCAACCCAGGCTGGCGTCGCCATCCAGCGCCAGAACTGCGTCCCAGCCTTCGTCCGGTAGACCGAGAGTTCATTGAAATCGACATCCGCCTGAGTCCACGCACCAGTTACGCAGAGTGGTAGAAATTTCTGGCACCAGCCCCGAATGCCAGTCAGAAACCGTAGTCAAAGAAAACGGTCAATTAGGCGCGGCGATCTGGTGTCAACGGTCCACGCCGCCGCATGCAGCGAGTTCGGGTTCCTGCCGCCTGAGCCGCCGCCCGTCCGTTCCCATCTACGCAAATAACTTATATAGGGGGTATGTGTTCTCTTAAGGCCCAGTTCGAATGCGATGCGAGTTGGGAACCTGAGCCGGGGGGCCTATAATGGAACAGATTGACTTGAGGGCGCAAGTCGATGGATTCGTCGGTGCCGAACGAGTCCAATGCGGTGCAAAGCGAGCTCGGTACGAAAAGTTAGAAATCAGGGGGTTTGGTCGTTTTGATTAGTCATCCTACCGATGCCTGGGATTCAGACAAATAGCTTATATAAGGGAGTATGTGTTCTCTTAAGGCCCAAACCGAATCCGATGCGAGTTGGGAACTCGAGCTTGGGGCCCTATAAGGGAACAAATCGACTTGAGGGCGCAAGTTGATGGATTCGTCGGTGTTGAATGAGTCTGATGCAGTGCAAAGTGAGCTCGGTGCGAAAAGTAAAAAAATTGAGGGGTTTGGCCATTTTGAGGTGTCATCGTACTAATGCCTAGGATTCAGACAAATAGCTTATATAGGGGGGTATGTGTTCTCTTAAGGCCCAGACCAAATCCGATGCGAGTTGGGAACTCGAGCCTAGACCCTATAAGGGAACATATCGACTTGAGGGCGCAAGTCGATGGATTCGTCGGTGCCGAACGAGTCCGATGGCGATGTTGTGCATGCGAAGCGAGCTCGTTGTGAAAAGTCAGAAATTGAGGGGTTCAATCATTCTGCGATGTCATCCTACTGATGCCTGGGATTCAAACAAATAGCTTATATAGGGGGTATGTGTTCTCTTAAGGCCCAGACCGAATGCGATGCGAGTTGGGAACCCGAGCCCAGGGGCCTAGAAGGGAACATATCGACTTGAGGGCGCAAGTCGATGGATTTGTTGGCGCCGAATGAGTCTCATGGCGATGTTGTGCATGCGAAGCGAGCTTGTTGCGAAAAGCCGAAAATCGGGGGGTTTGGCCGTTATGCGATGTCATCCTACCGATGCCTGGGATTCAGCCAAATAGCTTATATAGGGGGTATGTGTTCTCTTAAGGCCCAGTTCGAATGTGATGCGAGTTGGGAACCCGAGCCCAGGGGCCTAGAAGGGAACAGATCAATTTAGTGTGCAAGTCAATGGATTCATCGGTGTCGAACGGGTCTGATGGCGATGATATGCATACAAAGTGAGCAGTGTGCAAAAAGTGGGAAATCAGGGGGTTCAGCCATTCTGCACTGTCATCCTACCGATGCCTGGGATTTAGACAAATAGCTTATATAGCCGGTATGTGTTCTCTTATGGCCTAGTCCGAATGCGATGCAAGTTGGGAACCCAAGCCCCCGGGCCTGTAAGGGGAACAGATCGACTTGAGGGCGCAAGTCAATGGATTCGTCGGTGTCGAATGAGTCCGATGGCGATGTTATGCATGCGAAGCGAGCTATCTGCGAAAAGTCAAAAATTGGGGGTTTCAGCCATTCTTAGCTATCATCCTACCGATGCTTGGGATTCAGACAAATAGCTTATATAGGGGGTATGTGTTCTCTTATGGCCCAGTCCGAATGCGATGCGAGTTTGGAACCCAAGCCCCTAGGCCTGTAAGGGGAACAGATCGACTTGAGGGTGCAAGTCGATGGATTCATTGGTGCCGAATGAGTCTGATGGCGATGTTATGCATGCGAAGTGAGCTATCTGCAAAAAGTCAAAAATTGGGGGTTTCGGCCATTCTTAGCTGTCATCCTACCAATGTCTGGGATTCAGACAAATAGCTTATATAGGGGGGGTAATTTAGTCAAAAGCTCCCCCTCCTGCGTGACCCCTCTATAGTGTGATCATGTTGGTGTGCTAACGAATGCATGGATTCGGCACTCAGTTTTTTCATCGTGCACCAACACGAGTCACAGTCGATGTGCACGCAGGTACCCACCCAGGACACCTCACTTTTTACATGGGGGCTCTCTGGCATTCTCTGAATGGTCTCAGTATCGGATGCAGCTCAGAATAGGAAACAACACTGGTAGCCACTCCCAACTCTACCAGGACAAATTAAGGGATGACTCGGGAGCCCCCATCAAGCAGTTGGGTTGCTTGGACTGGAGAAAATTTTGACTGCCCACGGCTTGGGTGAAGAGTTAGAAATCAGGGGGCTTGGATGTTTCTCGGTGTCATCCTGCTGATGCCTGGGAGTCAGACAAATAGCTTATATAGGGGACATGCATCATTCGGCTTGACCCCCCTACTTACCCCTCATGCTTGACTGTGATGTTGTTCGCACAGATGGATTAGGTGGTCAGTTTTAATCATGCAGCATCACAGGCATGCTTGAGGGGCACACAGGTAGCCCGATACAAATGCATGCAGGACATCAGATTCCTATGCGTTGGCTCCCTCGCCGTCCTAGAACGATCTCAGCATCGAACGCAACTCGCGAACAAGGGCGACACTAGTAGTCATTCGAAACTTGTCCATGTCGTGCCCAAGAAAGGGACTTCGTCGGATACACTGCATAGGAATCCGATGTCCTACATGAGGTGACAAGCATGTCGATTTTCTCTTAACGAGCATCTTACTCGATTGTCCCATTCTTGGAGTTGGATGTCCCGTAACGGACTTAGGAACAGTCCATGCAGGTCCCCACCCAAGACACTTTATTGCTATGTGGGGGCTCTCTGGCATTCTCCTAATAGTCTCGGTAGTGGATGCAGCTCGAATAGGGAGAGGCACTGGAAGCCTTTCCCCAACTTTGTTGGGACCAAGTAAGGGATGACTCGGGAGCCGTCGTGTAGCGGTTGGGTGGCTGGGACGGGACCAAATTTTGACTACCCACGGCTTGGGCGAAAAGGTCAAAAATCAGGGGGCTTGGACGTTTCTCGATGTCATCCTATCGATGCCTGGGATTCAGACAAATAGCTTATATAGGGGACATGCGTCATCCGGCATGCCCCCTCCTGCGTGCCCCTCAAGCGTGACCGTGATGTTGTTCGAACGGATGATGAATTTTGTGGTCGGTTTTAATCGAGCAGTATCATGGTCACGCTTGAGGGGCACGCAGGTCGCTCGATACGAATGCATGCAGGACACCAAATTGCTGTGTGGTGGCTCCCTCGCCATCCTAGAACGGTCTCGGCATTGAACGAAACACGCGAACATGAGCGGCACTAGTAGTCATTCCAAACTTGTCCATGTCATGCCCAAGTAAGGGACTTCATGGGATATGCTGCATAGGAATCTGTTGCCCTGCATGAGGCGGCAAGTATGTTGATTTGATCTTAACGAGCATCTTACTTGGTTGTCCCATTCTCAGAGTTGGATGTCCCATAACGGACTTAGGAACAGTCCATGCAGGTCCCCACCCAGGACACTTTATTGCTATGCGGGGGCTCTCTGGCATTCTCCTAACGGTCTCGGTAGCGGATTCAGCTCGGAATAGGGAGGGGCACTGGTAGCCTTTCCCCAAATTTGCTAGGACCAAGTAAGGGATGACTCGGGAGCCTTCATGTAGCGGTTGGGTGGCTGGGATAGGACCAAATTTTGACTGCCCATGGCTTGGGCGAAAAATTTAGAAATCGGGGGGCTTGGACGTTTCTCGGTGTCATCCTACTGATGCCTGGGATTCAGACAAATAGCTTATATAGGGGACATGCTTCATTCGGCATGCCCCCTCCTGCGTGCCCCTGAAGCCTGACCGCGATGTTGTTCGAACGGATGATGGATTTTGCGGTCGGTTTTAATCGAGCAGCATCACAGTCACGCTTGAGGGGCACGCAAGTCACCCTATACAAATGCATGCAGGACATCGGATTGTTGTGCGGCGGCTCCCTCACTATCCTAGAATGGTCTTGGCATTGGACGAAGCTCGCAAACACGGGCGACACTAGTAGTCATTTCAAACTTGTCCATGTCGTGCCCAAGTAAGGGACTTCATGGGATATACTACATAGGAATCCGTTGTCCTACATGAGGCTGACAAGTATGTCGATTTTCTCTTAACGAGCATCTTACTCGGTTGTCCCATTCTCGGGGTTGGATGTCCTGTAACGGACTTAGGAATAGTCCTTGCAGGTCCCCACCCAGGACACTTTATTGCTATGCAGGGGCTCTCTGGAATTCTCTTAACGGTCTCAGTAGCAGATGCCACTCAGAATATGGAGGGGCACTAGTAGCCTTTCCCCAACTTTGTTGGGACCAAGTAAGGGATGACTCGGGAGCCGTCGTGTAGCAGTCGGGTGGCTGGGGCGGGACCAAATTTCGACTGCCCACGTTGTGGGCGAAAAGGTCAAAAATCAGGGGGCTTGGATGTTTCTTGGTGTCATCCTACCGATGCCTGGGATTCAGACAAATAGCTTATATAGGGGACATGTGTCATTCGACATGTCCCCCCTCCATACCCCTCAAGCGTGACTGCGATGCTGTTCAAGTGGATGATGGATTTTGCAGTCGATTTTAATCGAGCAGCATCATGGTCACGCTTGAGGGGCACACAGGTTGCCCGATACGAGTGCATGCAGGACATTAGATTGCTGTGCAGTGGCTCCCTCGGCATCCTAGAATGGTCGCGGCATCAGATGAAACTCATGAACACGAGCGACACTGGTAGTCGTTCTAAACTCATCCATGTTGTGCCCAAGTAAGGGACTTCATGGGATACACTGCATAGGAATCCGATGTCTTGCATGAGTCGGCAAGCATGTCGATTTACTCTTCACGAGCATCTTACACAGTTGTCCCATTCTCTGAGTTGGATGTCGCTGAGCGGACTTAGGAATAGTCTGCAAGTCGCACCAGAAATGGGGCGCACCCAGGGGGTAATTCAATCAAAAGCTCCCTATCCTACGTTCCCCTCTTGCGTGATCTTGTTGGTGTGCGGGTGGATGGATTTGGATCTCGGTTTTTTCATCGTCCACCAACACGAGTCACACTTTAGAGGTACACAGTTTCCCGCCCAGGACACCGAATTGCTATGCAAGTGCTCTCTGTCGCCTTCTCGAAATGGTCTCGGCATCAGATGCAGCTCGGAATATGGAATGGCACTGGTAGCCTTTCCCATCCCCGATGGGACCTAGTAAGGGATGACGCGGGAGCCCTCGTCTAGCAGTTGGGTTTGGCTTGGATGACCAAATTTTGAATTCCCATGGCTCGGGTGAAATGTCAAAAATCAGGGGCCATTCTTTATTTGGCTTGCCCTCTTCTTGCATCTCAAGCGTGATCGCAATGTTGTTCGAACAGATGGATTAGGCGGTCGGTTTTAATCGTGCAACGTCACGGTCATGCTTGAGGGGCACGTAGGTCACTCGACAAGAATGCATGCAAAACATCAGATTGATGTGTGGTGGCCCCCTTCGCCATCCTAGAACGGTACCTTCATCGGACGTAGCTTGTGAACGCGAGTGGCACTGGTAGCTGCTCCAAAGTCATTCATGTGGTGTCCAAGTAAGGGATTTCACTGGGTACTCGGCATAGGGATCCTATGACCTGCATAAAATGACAAGTATGTCAGTTTGCTCGTCATGAGCATCTTACACGGTTGTCCCATTCTCGGAGTTGGATGTCCTAGAACGGACTTAGGAACAGTTTGCAAGCCGCTCCACCCCGAAGGAGTGCCACTCCCCTAAGAGGGAGTGTAAAAGTTGCAAAATGGCTTGTGATTCTCCCACCAGCATTTGGACCCGCCTTCCAGCTTACCCTTCATTAATTCAAGATCCCTCTTTCCTTCCCACCAAGGACACCTGATTTCTATGCAGGGGGCTCTCACTGCATCTCGTAACGGTCTCGACATTAGACGCATTTGCGGGAAACAGATTGGCACTCATAGCCTTTTCAATTCGTCCATGTCGGGTTCTATAGTAGGCGAGCCCTTTTTTAGCTTTTGGGATTTCTCTTTATACACCCGACTGTGCCTAGGACACTCAACTGTTAATGTGTAGGCTATCTTGGCATCTCGGAATGGGGGTATGGTTTGGATGCATCTCAGGAAGTGATCAGCACTGGTAGCTGATCCAAACTCGTCCAAATTGGCTTCAGTAAAGAGATTCCTTGGGAGCCTTTGTTTAACTCTCGGGTTGCTTGGGAGGGTGCACTACATTTTTCTCCCCATCACAAATTTTACCACTCCCTCTTGCGCCCTACCAACTACGCAACACTCTACTAAAATGCTCGGCTCCACCCTAATCATTTCAAAGTGTTAATCCCCTTCCGATTTGCTGTCACTCCAAAACCGCAACACCCCCGCTGTCTCACTTGAAAACGCATCCTCACGGTCACAAGGACACCCAATTGCTATGTAGGGGGCTCTTCTGCATTTTCTTAGGGGTCTCGACATTGGACGCATCACGGGAAAAGGGTCGGCACTGGTAGTCAGCTCTAAACTCATCCATGCCAGGGCTCCTATTGGCTTGTTGGGAGCCCTCTTCTAGCTCTTGGGGTCTCTCTGAATGTCGCACTCTACCTACGACAGCTGATTGCAATGCGTGGTGGCTCTCTTACAGTCTTGGAACGGTGTGAAAAGTTGAAAAGCGGTGCGATATTCTCTCTGCAAAGAGTGGCATGATGATTGTTGGGGTAATTCGAGTTAGTCATAGCTTTGGCCTTGGGCCACTAAGATGGCTGCCCGGTTTCCTACTCACAAGTCATGTCTACCCAATAGTAGACTTGACAACATGTAATCGGTCTCATTCTTGATTGTTCCTGGAGGCAATCTTTAGAGCTTTTGGATTAGACCTATCACTTGAATTCTCCTATGTTGAGGAGGATTGTGTGCGCTTGTGTCGATTCCTTGATGGTATTTGTGAAACAACAGTTTGGAATGAGCTCCTCCATTGTGCTCTGTAGGGTACAGTCAGAGGCTCTCGCCTTTGTATTCGGTTGGCATTCGCCATGCACGTCTGTCATAAAGTAGCGTGACATTTTCGATGTTTGGCGGTTGTCTTCGAATGATGCATTGGTCTGAAAGTGCACATTACTAGCATTTGTGCCATTGGTTTTTCATCTTTGGCACGTTGCATTGTTGCAATCGAACTCCGTCCCTAAGAATGTGGTGGTCCCTCTTCGAGGCAAAAGCCTGTTCACGTTGGTTGGGGGGGTCATGGGCGACTCGGAGACCCCATTTTGGGTACGTGTAAGTGTCCCTTGCGAGGTTGCGCGTCACCATGCTTCGGCCCGCGTAGCCGTTCTATGTCCATTGAGCTACATTTTTCATGAATGATTTGTGCCCAAGGCCTTGCTCCGAGGGGGATTTACTTATGCTAGTCGAGACAGGATTTTTCCATGTGGGGTGCGCCACAAAAAGTGCGTAGGGGGCATTTACCTAGGAAATGGATGTCCTTGAGTGGCCTTACTCAGTCGCGTGCACGGTGCATTCTCTCATGGCATGACTGTCATGAGCATAAGCAGCTTTGAGTCTCTTAGGTAAACGGTTCTGTACGGGATATTCTTTCCAGGTTCTTGTGAACCGAAGCTCCTTGTCATCGTGCTATGCCCTGTGTAGGTTGGTACCTGTTCCCTTAAGGGGGGCTGCATTATCTGCGGAGGATGGTTACCGAAGTCGTGCTTAGAACGGAATGATTTATGTTGGCCGAGACATTCTTGTCCATGCGGGTTGCACCACCACATGTGCATAGGGGATATATACCTAGGAAATGGATGCCGCTGAGCAGTCTTATAATAGAGGTGGTCGCGTGCACGGTGCTGTTCGTGCAGGTAGGCACGTTGCGAGTAAGGGCGGCTGGGGGTCTTTCAGGTAAAGGGCTTCGTAAGAGATGTTCTTCCCAGGTGCTTGTGAACCGAGGCTCTTTGCCATCGCTCTCCGGCCTATGTGTATCTTTTATATGTAGCATGATGTTCTCCATTGGCACTTGGCAACAGAGCTCTTGTTAAGGAGAAATTTTGTTTACGGCGGTCAAGATCGGCTTGTTTGTGTGCGGGTTCATCACTCCAACCATGTACGGGGCATATCCCTGGGAAATGGATGTCCCTGAGCGGCCTTATAACTGAAGTGGTCGCATGCACGATGCACTCTCTGCAGACCCGCCTTTCGCGAGTAGGGGCATCTTTGAGAGTTTCGGGTAAAGGACTCCATATGGGATGTTCTTCTCAGGTGACTGTGAACCAAAGCTCCTTGCCATCACTCTCTGGCTTTTACTTAGACAATTTTCTCGTGTAGGGGCAACCCGCCTCTTTCGAGCTGCGAGTGGATTTTGTTTGATTGTGAGGATGCACCGATGCTTACCTTTTTGGTTTCCCATGTGGGCGGGTCCACACGCTACCTCTAGTAGGCCCACGGCAGCCCGTCCGTGGCTGGAAGCTACCTGGTCGATCCTGCCAGTAGTATATGCTTGTCTCAAAGATTAAGCCATGCATGTCTAAGTATGAACTATTTCAGACTGTGAAACTGTGGATGGCTCATGAAATCAGTTATAGTTTCTTTGATGGTACTTTGCTACTCGGATAACCGTAGTAATTCTAGAGCTAATACGTGCACCAAATCCCAACTCTTGGAAGGGATGCATTTATTAGATAAAAGGTCAGTACGGGCTTGCCCACTACTCCGGTGATTCATGATAACTTGACGGATCGCACGACCTTTGTGCCGGCAATGCTTCATTCAAATTTCTACCCTATCAACTTTCGATGGTAGGATAGAGGCCTACCATGGTGGTGACAGGTGACGAAGAATTAGGGTTTGATTCCAGAGAGGGTGCCTAAGAAACGACTACCACATCCAAGGAAGGTAGCAGGCGCACAAATTACACAATCTTGAAACGGGGAGGTAGTGACAATAAATAACATTACTAGGCTCATCGAGTCTGGTAATTGGAATGAGTACAATCTAAATCCCTTAACGAGGATCCATTGGAGGGAAAGTTTGGTGCCAGCAGCCGCGGTAATTCCAGCTCCAATAGCATATATTTAAGTTGTTGCAGTTAAAAAGCTCATAGTTGGACCTTGGGTCGTCACGGTCGGTCCTCCTACTTGGTGTGCACTGGCCCTCACGTCCCTTCTACCGGTGGCACATTCCTGGCCTTAATTAGCTGGGTTGCGGTTCTGGTGCTATTACTTTGAAAAATTAGAGTGCTCAAAGCAAGCCTACGCTCTGAATACATTAGCATGGAATAACGTGATAGGAGTTTGGTCCTATTCTGTTGGCCTTCGGGACCGGAGTAATGATTAATAGGGATTTTCGGGGGCATTCGTATTTCATTGTCAGAGGTGAAATTCTTGGATTTCTGGAAGACGAACCACTGCGAAAGCATTTGCCAAGGATGTTTTCATTAATCACGAACGAAAGTTGGGAACTTGAAGACAATCAGATACTATCCTAGTCTCAACCATAAACGATGCCGACCAGGGATCGGCAGATGTTGCTCTAAGGACTCCGCCAACACCTTCTAAGAAATCAGAGTGTTTGGGTTCCGGGGGGAGTATGGTCGCAAGGCTGAAACTTAAAGGAATTGACGGAAGGGCACCACTAGGAGTGGAGCCTATGGCTTAATTTGACTCAACACGAGGAAACTTACCAGGTCCATAAATAGTAAGGATTGACAGATTGAGAGCTCTTTCTTGATTCTATGGGTGGTGGTGCATGGTTGTTCTTAGTTGGTGGAGCGATTTGTTTGGTTAATTCCATTAACGAATGAGACCTCAGCCTGCTAACTAGCTACGTAGAGGTTCCCCTTCGCGGGTAGCTTCTTAAAGGGACTATGGCCTCCTAGGCCATGGAAGTTTGAGGCAATAACAGGTCTGTGATGCCCTTAGATGTTATGGGCTGCACGCACGCTATTCTGATGCAACCAACGAGTTTTTCTCCCTAGACCGAAAGGTTCGGGAAATCTTGCCAAATTGCATTGTGATGGGGATAGACCATTGCAATTATTGATCTTCAATGAGGAATTCCTAGTAAGCGCGAGTCATCAACTCGTGTGGATTATGTCCTTGTCCTTTGTACACATCGCTCATCGCTCCTACTGATTGAATGATCCGATGAAGTGTTTGGATCGCACCGACAACGGTGGTTCCTTTCGGTGACGTCGCGAGAAGTTCATTGAACCTTATCATTTAGAGGAAGGAGAAGTCATAACAAGGTTACCATAGGTGAACCTGTGGTAGGATCATTATCGGTTCGGGCCCTTGAATCGTGTAGGGGAGGAGGCAAGTCTGGCACGTTAGACTCATTCCTTTCCTGACCCTCACTCTCGATGGCGTGTGGACAGTCGAACTTCGTCCGCGTGTTCTGCGTTGTCAGTTTCGAGGAGATCGAAGGCCGCAGTCGGGTGCGTGTGCTTCGGTTTGGCAAGACCCAGGGTCCAATTTTGATTGTAATGGGTGCATCTCAGTAATGGGCATCGCCGGGGGGTCCTGCCCCATTGCAATCGGAAGAGGCTCAAGTCTTTCCCACACCGAAGCCGCATGCCTCGGCTGTGTGTGCGGCACTGTGCCAGGGATCCGTCGTCTCGACGACGGCAAGTCAGGACTGCGCAACCCCCACTTGCGTCACCTAGAGGACAATATGTCAGTTTGTGAGTACTTTGTTGCGGATGAATGCACTCACGAGATTTGCGGGGTGGAACCCCTCGTTTAGTCGCCCAGTCCTCTCCAGGCGGCGTTGACTTAAGCGATGCGATGGGGCGGGGACACGTCATTCCCCAACGGCCCCTTCGAGGGAGGCATTGCCTCTCGACCTTGGGGGCATTGGCAGATCGATTATGTCAACACCCTACACATCTGTGCGACCTCTTGACAACGAATATCTCGGCTCTCGCCACAATGAAGAATGTAGCGAAATGCGATACTTAGTGTGAATTGCAGAATCTCGTGAATCATCAAGTCTTTGAACACAAGTTACGCCCGAGGCTTCGGCCGAGGGCACGTCTGCTTGGGCATTGCACTTCAAAATTTCCCTC
Organism: Sequoia sempervirens; assembly: GCA_007258455.2. Classification (NCBI taxonomy): domain Eukaryota; kingdom Viridiplantae; phylum Streptophyta; class Pinopsida; order Cupressales; family Cupressaceae; genus Sequoia; species Sequoia sempervirens. The sequence continues at coordinate 8,307 of VDFB02341094.1, read as the reverse complement.
TCGAAAGAGGAGCGGAGATGGTCGTCTATGCCCACCAGAGGTGCGGTCGGCTAAAATGAGCACAAGGTTCATCGCCTTGTCGCGACGAGTGGTGGCTTATGTGGGTCGGCGATGGTTTGCGCGGGGCGGACAAGGCCAAGTGTTGAACTTTAGTTGGGTTGCGACGGCCTGCCATTGTGCTGGCATGTTGGGTCCCTGTCGTGTCCCTAGGTTAGGCGTGAATACCCACTGAGTTTAAGCATATCATTAAGCGGAGGAAAAGAAACTTACCAGGATTCCCCTAGTAACGGCGAGTGAACCGGGAAGAGCCCAGCATGAAAATCGGTAGCTCCGCCTGTCGAATTGTAGTCTGTAGAAGTGTGCTCAGTGATGGACCGGGTCCAAGTCCCCTGGAAGGAGGTGCCGGAGAGGGTGAGAGCCCCGTCAGGCCCGGACCCTACCGCACCATGAGGTGTTGTCGACGAGTCGGGTTGTTTGGGAATGCAACCCTAATTGGGTGGTAAATTTCATCCAAGGCTAAATACGGGTGAGAGACCGATAGCGAACAAGTACTGCGAGGGAAAGATGAAAAGGACTTTGAAAAGAGAGTTAAAGAGTGCTTGAAATTGACAGGAGGGAAGCGGATGGAGGCCGGCGATGCGCCCTGGTTGGATGTGGAACGGTGTGAGCCGGGCTGCCGCTCAGCTCAGGGGGCGTGCTAGCGCGGGCCGTTGCAGCGGCACAAGCGCGACCTTTTAGGTCACACTGTACCTCTGTCTTGAAACACAGACCAAGGAGTCTAACATGTGTGTGAGTCGGCAGGTTGGGAAACCCGCAAGGCGCAAGGAAGCTGACTGGCGAGATCCCCTCTTAGGGGGTGCACCACCGACGACCCTGATCTTCTGTGAAGGGTTTGAGTGCGAGCACACCTGTTCGGACCTGAAAGATGGTGAATTATGCCTGAGTAGGGCAAAGCCAGAGGAAACTCTGGTGGAGGCTCGCAATGATATTGACATGCAAATCGTTCGTCTGACTTGGGTATAGGGGCGAAAGACTAATCGAACCGTTTAGTAGCTGGTTTCCTCTGAAGTTTCCCTCAGGATAGCTGGAGCTCTTGTGTGAGTTTTATCTGGTAAAGAAAATGATTAGAGGCATCGGGGGCATAACGCCCTCAACCTTATCTCAAACTTTAAATAGGTAAGGAGGTGCAGCTGCTCGGTTGAGCCGTGCCATGGAATCACGAGCTCCAAGTGGGCCATTTTTGGTAGGCAGAACTGGTGATGTAGGATGAACCGCAAGCTGAGTTACGGTGCCAAATTGTGCACTAACCCAGATCCCACAAAGGGTGTTGGTTGATTAAGACAGCAGGACGGTGGTCATGGAAGTCAAAATCTGCTAAGGAGTGTGTAACAACTCACTTGCCGAATCAACTAGCCCCGAAAATGGATGGTGCTGAAGTGCGCAACCTATACTCGGCCGTCCGGGCAAGTGCCAAGCTCCGATGAGTAGGAGGACGCGGGGGTTGTTGTGAAACCTTTGGCGTGAGCCTGGGTGGACCGACCCCCGATGCAAATCTTGGTGGTGTAGCAAATATTCAAATGACAACTTTAAAGACTGAAGTGGGGAAAGGTTCCATGTGAACAACACTTTGACATGGGTTAGTCGATCCTAAGAGATGGGGAAGCCCTGTTTCAAGGGCGCACTTTGCGTGATCATTGAAAGGGAATCAGGTTAATATTCCTGAACCGGGACGTGGCGGTGGACAACGACATTAGGAAATCCAGAGATGTTGGTGGGGGCCCCGGGAAGTGTTATCTTTTCTTTTTAACAGCCTGCCCACCCTTAAATCAGTTCAATCAGAGATAGGGTCAGCGGCTGGAAGAGCATCGCACATCCCGCGGTGTCTGGTATGCCTTCGGTGGCCCTTGAAAATTTGGAGGACCGAGTACCATTGATGCCCGATCGTACTCATAACCACATCAGATTTCCAAGGTGAACAACCTCTGGTCAATAGAACAATGTAGGTAAGGGAAGTCAGAAAAATGGATCCATAACTTTGGGAAAAGGATTGGCTCTGAGGGCTGGGCCTAGGGGTCTACGCCCCGAACCTGTGGTTTGTTGGCAACCTGCTCAACCTGCTACCGGGGCGAGGGCGGGCTGTCGCGTGCCGATCGGGCAACAGACGTAGGACGCTCCTTCGCGAGGGCTTTCCCTAGGTGGCGAACAACTGATTCAGAACTAGTACAGACAAGGGGAATCCGACTGTTTAATTAAAACAAAGCATTGCGATGGTCCCTGTGGATGCTGACGCAATGTGATTTTTGCCCAGTGATCTGAATGTCAAAGTGAAGAAATTCAACCAAGCATGGGTTAACGGCGGGAGTAACTATGACTATCTTAAGGTAGCCAAATGCCTCATCATCTAATTAGTGACGCGCATGAATGGATTAACGAGATTCCCACTGTCCCTATCTACTATCTAGCGAAACCACAGCCAAGGGAACGGGCTTGGCGAAATCAGCGGGGAAAGAAGACCCTGTTAAGCTTGACTCTAGTCCGACTTTGTGAAATGACTTGAGAGGTGTAGAATAAATGGGAGCCATTTCGGCGCAAGTGAAATACCACTAATTTTAACATTATTTTACTTATTCCATGAGGCAGAGACGGGGCAATGCCCCTGTTTTTGGCCTTAAGGTGCATCTAGGCACGTCGATCCAGGCAGAAGACATTGTCAGGTGGGGAGTTTGGCTGGGGTGGCACATCTGTTAAAAGATAACCCAGGTGTCCTAAGATGAGCTCAACGAGAAAATAAATCTCGTGTGGAACAAAAGGGTAAAAGCTCATTTGATTTTGATTTTCAGTACGAATACAAACCGTGAAAGCGTGGCCTATCAATCCTTGAGACTTTTAGAATTTGAAGCTAGATGTGTCAGAAAAGTTATCACAGGGATAACTGGCTTGTGGCAGCCAAGCGTTCATAGCGACATTGCTTTTTGATCCTTCGATGTCAGCTCTTCCTATCATTGTGAAGCAAAATTCACCATGTGTTGGATTGTTCACCCACCAATAGGGAACGTGAGCTGGGTTTAGACCGTCGTGAGATAGGTTAGTTTACCCTACTGATGATCCATGCCACGATAGTAATTCAACTTAGTATGAGAGGAACTGTTGATTCACACATTTGGTCATCACGCTTGGTTGGAAAGCCAGTGGCGCGAAGCGACGTTGTGTCGGATTATGACTGAATGCCTCTAAGTCAAAATCCATGCTAGATGCGGTGCATATCTCTCCGGCTGCATCGCGACCCGTAGTAGGGGTGCTCTTGCACCCCAGGGGCTCGTATCATTGGCTATCTTCGATCGGCGCAACAGCCTGGTCGGAGCAACCTTGGATAACAATTTCAAGCGGTCGGCGAGAAGAATCTTTTGCAGATGACTTCAATAAGCGACGGGGTATTCTAAGTGGCAGAGTGGCCTTGCTACCATGATCCACTGAGATTCAGCCCTCTGTCTCCCTGATTCGTAACACCTTTGGCTCTGTTGTAGGTGGGGTTTGTCGACACCGCCCCCCTCTGTGATATATTTTCCTAAGCGATAACCGGTGGTGGGGTTTTGGTGTGCGCCCCATTGGGCTGCATTATTCTAACAAGTCCTTATGGGTGGTTGGATTTCTTGAATATGCTTTGCCTTGGTTGCGTTTCCATCCCCCAAGTCCGGTCCGAAGTGGGGTTGGGATTTCCCTTCACCAAGTCCGAAGTGGGGTTCTCGATGCCTTGGTGGGGTTGGGGTTGGGGTTGGGATTTCCCTTCACCAAGTCCAAAGTGGGGTTACCAATGCCTTGGTGCGGTTGGGGTTTTCCTTTCACCATGTCTGAAACCTACGTGGGTGGGGTGGGGGTTTCCCTTCACCAAGGCCGAAGTGGGGTTCCCGGTGCCTGCATGGGGTTGGGACTTACCCTTTTCCAAGTTCGATTCAAAGTGGGGTTTGGAGTTTACCCTTTGCCAAGTTCCTGATGCCTTGGTGGGGTTGGGGTTGGGATTTCCCTTCACCAAGTCCATAGTGGGGTTGGGGTTTCCCTTCACCAAGTCCAAAGTGGGGTTCCCAATGCCTTGGTGGGGTTGGGGTTTTCCTTTCACCATGTCCAAAGTGGGGTTCTGGGTACCTACGCGAGGTTCCTAGTGCCTGTGTGGGGTTGGGGTCTCCCTTCCCCAAGTTCAGTCCAAAGTGCCTAAGTGGGGTGTTTGGGGTCTCCCTTCTCCAAGTTCAGTCCAAAGTGCCTAAGTGGGGTTTGGGGTTTCCCTTCCCCAAGTTTGGTCCAAAGCAAGGTCCCATGTAACAAGAGCACCAAGGATGACTTGGACATGACCCAAACCTTGGCTTCAGAGTTCCAGTTCTAGTGTCCAAGGGGAGCACCAGGGGCGACTTGGACATGCACTGGATCTAGCTTGGGAGTTCCAATTCCATTGTCCAAGGGAAGCACCAAGGGTGACTAGGACATGCACCGGATCTTGGCTTCGAAGTTTCAGTTCCAGTGACCAATGGGAGCACTAGGGGCGGCCTACGGGGCTAGGAGGACCTGGACATGCATTGGATCTTGGCATCAGAGTTCCAATTCCAATTCCAGCGTCCAAGGGGAGCACCGGGGCAACTTGGGTGACTTGAACGACCTGCGCGAATTGGATGACTTGGACATGCATTGGATCTTGGATTCAGAGGTCCAGTTCTAGTGTCCAAGGGGAGCACCAGGGGCGACTTGGACATGCACCAGATCTTGGCTTCGGAGTTCCAGTTCCGGTGTCCAAGGGGAGCACCATGCGCGACTTGGATGACTTGGACATGCACTAGATCTTGGCTTTTGGGGTTCTGAAAGTGGGTCCCAGAGATTGGGTCCTAAAAATTAGCTTCGAGAATTAGTCCCAAACATCAGCTCCAAAAATGGGTCCCAAAAATTGGCTACGAAAATCGGGCTCCAAAAAATAGCTTTGAAAATGGGTCCCAAAAATCAGCTCCAAGAATTGGGCTTCAAAAGTGGGTCCCAAAAATTGAGCCCGAAAAGAGTCTCCAAAAATAGGTCCCAAAAAGTGGCCCCAGAGATTGGCTCCAAAAATGGGTTCCAAAAATCGGCTTTGAAAAATCGGGCTCCAAAAGTGGGCCCCGAAACTCGGCTCCGAAAAATCAAGCCCCAAAAAGTGGGACTAGATCGAGTCCAGAAAAACAGGCTCCAAAAATAGGTCCCAAAAATTGAGCTCAAAAAATGGGGCCCAAAAACCGGCCCCAAAAATCGGGCTCCAAAAGTTTGGATCCAAAACTTGTTAATCGAGGGGCTTGATCATTTTTCGGTGTCATCCTACCGATTTCTGTGAATCAGACAAATAGCTTATATAGGGGTGGTGGTGTCATTCGAGAGGCCGCCCACGGAGTCCCATTCCAACAGTCCCGTCCTGTCCCCCCGGAACTTGGCGACTTGGACATGCACTGGATCTTGGATTCGACGACTTGGGTGACTTAGGGACTAGGGGTCTCGAAAGTGGGCTCCAAAAGATGCATTCTAAAAATGTGTCCCAAAAATGGGTCACTCGACCAAACACTAAAAAGGGTGCAACACCAAGACTTCCTGGGAGGTCACCCATCCCAGTACTACTCTGGCCCAAGCACGCTTAACTGCGGAGTTCTGATGGGATCCGATGCACTAACGCTGGTATGATCGTACCCATCAAGGACTTGTCACCACACTATCTTGGGGCATACACTAACAACGCAGTCACTTTCGTGCGATCTCGTCCCACCCATCTTGTCTCGTCTAGGGGTCCTGTCCCAAGTTTGGGGTTTTCCTTGCCTACGTCCGAAGTGGGGTTGGGGTTTCCCTTCCCCAAGACCGATCTGATGTGGGGTATACGGGGGTGCATGTTCCTGGAGGGGGCTTTCCAGTGGTTGTCCAGTTCCAGTGGGGTGTACTAGTTCCAAGGCGGACAAGGCGTTCCAGTGACGCATCGGAGCCCCGTCCCAGTAGTCTTGTACAGCAGGTCCCTGAGTCGAGTCCCATTGGCAGGCCCTAGGCTCGTGACCGGGCCACCTTTAGAGAACAGGGGTGCAAAAAATGGGTCATCCGATAAAACATTGGAAAAGGGTGCAACATCGGCACTTCCCGGGAGGTCACCCATCCCAGTACTACTCCGGCCCAAGCACGCTTAACTCCGGGTGATGGTAAAATCGGTGCTTAGTGGTCGGGCAGGGTCTCGCAAAGAAGGCGGGAAAATGGGCGAGCGAAAAGGAACTCACAGTGCGTAAACGCGGATTGAATCATCAGTCCCAAAATCAACGGTACCGGGTCCGGAAAACTAGGCCGGTGTTGCGGTGAAACCGCAACGCTGTGGTGAAAATGGTGCGAGCATGTGCGTAGTGCTGTGGTTTGAATCAGGGGTCCCCGGAATCTGCCCCCTTAAACCGGGTAAAAGCGAAAGGTTAGGCAAGAACTCGTAGGGGTGCGGAAAAGTGGGATTGAATCATGTCCCAAAAGTCAGCTCTGAAAATTGGGGTCCAAAAGTCAGCTCGAAAAATGGGTCCCAAAAATTGGCTCCAAAATCGAGTCCCCAAAAACGGCATTCAAAATGGGTCCCGAAAATTGGTCCCAAAGTTGGCTCAGAAAACGGGTCCCAAAACTCAGCTCCGAAAATCAAGCCCCAAAAGGTGGGATGGATCGAGTCCCAGAAAAAGGGCTCCAAATATAGGTCCCAAAAATTGGCTCTGAAAATGGGTCCCAAAGATTGGCTTTGAAAATGGGTCCCAAAAATTGGCTCTGAAAATCAGGATCCAAAAATCAGCTCTGAAAATGGGTCCCAAAAACCGGCTCTAAGAATTGGGCTCCAAAAGTGGGTCCTGAAACGCGGCTATGAAAATCGAGCCTAGAAGGTGGGACTAGATGGAGCTCCAAAAAAGAGTCTCCAAAAATAGGTCCCAAAAATTAGCACTGAAAATGGGTCCCAAAGATTGGCTCCGAAAATGGGTCCCAAAAATCGGCTCTGAAAATCGAGCTCCAAAAGTGGGTCTCGAAAATTAGCTCCAAAAGCGGGTCATCTGATAAAACACTAGAAAAAAGGGTGCAACACCGAGACTTCCCGGGAGGTCACCCATCCCAGTATTACTCCGCTCAAGGGCGCTTAACTCGCATGGGTGCGGAAATGGGTGCGAGTGTTGCAGGAGTTTGCAGCGGTGCGACCGGTACAGGGACTCGCAGGGGTGCGTAAAAGTGGGATTGAATCGAGACCCAAAAATCAGGTCTGAAAATGGGTGCAAGCAGTGCAGGGACTCGCAAGGGTGCGAAAAAGTGGGATTGAATTGGGTCCAAACAGTCAGCTCTAAAAATCGGGTCCAAAAATGGGTCCTGAAAATCGGCCCCAAAACTGGGTGCGAGTGTTGCAGGATCTTGCAGTGGTGTGAGCGGTGCAGGAACTCTCAGGAGTGCAGAAAAATGGGATTGAATCGGGTCCCAAAAATTGGCTTAGAAAATGGGTCCCAAAACTAAACTCCAAAACTAGGTCCCCAAAGATCGGGTCTGAAAATTGGCTCCAAAAACGAGTCCCAAAAATCAGCTCCGAGAATCGGGCTTCGAAATTGGGACCCCAAACTCGGCTCTGAAAATCGAGTCTCGAAAGGTCAGACTATATCGAGTCCCAGAAAAAGGGCTCCAAAAATCGGCTCTGAAAATGGGTCCTAAAGATCGGCTTCGAAAATGGGACCCAAAAATCGGGCTCCAACAATCGGCTCTGAAAATGGGTACCAAAAACGGGTGCGAGCAGTGTAGGAACTCGCAGGGGTGCGGAAAAGCGGGATTGAATCGGGTCTGAAAATCGGGGTCCAAAAAATGGCTCAGAAAATAGGTCCCAAAAATCAGCACCAAAATTGGGTCCCAAAAATTGACTCTAAAAATGGGTCCCAAAGATCGGCTCTAAAAATGGGTCTAAAAAATCGGCTCCGACAACCGGTCCCAAAACTTGGCTTCGAGAATCAGGATCCGAAATTGGGTCCCAAAACTCGCCTCCGAAAATCGAGCCCCAAAAGGCGGAACAGCATTGCGTCCCAGAAAAATGGCTCCAAAAATAGGTCCCAAAAATCGGCTCCGAAAATGGGTCCCAAAAATTGGCTCCAAAAATCGGGCTCCAAAAACTGGCTCCGAAAATGGGTACCAAAAATCGAGTCCAAGAATCAAGCTCCAAAAATGGGGGTACCAAAACTCGACTCTGAAAATCAAACCCAAAAAAATTTCTCCAAAAATAGGTCCCAAAAATCGGCTCTGAAAATAGGTCCCAGAGATCGGCTCTAAAAATAGGTC
>VDFB02341093.1:27989-162369 GCA_007258455.2 Sequoia sempervirens | reverse complement strand
TTGCTAAGTGGTGAACCATGGTCTTTGGATCAAGTCCTAGAATTTCAACATAACTCCATGTGAATTTTATTTTTCTTTCCCTTAGGAATGCTACTAGGAGCTCTTGCTCTTTTGATAATAGTGATTCCGCATAGAATGTGATATGTGAGGTCTCCTCTATTCCTAGGTTGACAGGATTGCATTTTTTTGCTAGGACTACTGACTTTTCCTGATGAATAGCTCTTAAAGGAAGATTGAATCCCCCATCCTTAGGCACCTCAGAGAGGTTTTCACCATTGGATGCATCCTTTCTTTTTACTTTTTTCTTTTCAAAGAGTGCCATAGTGTGGTTTTCACTCAAGGACTTGGATATTATTCGTAATTTCTCACTTTTGCGAGTGAAGGATTCAATCATTTCCCCATAATAGGCATGTGTGTCCAACTCCATTATAAACCTTGCTTTGTGATCTTCATCCAAAATGTTATCCCACAGTCCCATGAATTCTGAGAGTGCCTCATCATTTTTGAATCTATCAAGAACTGGTGGTCCTTGTTGGTCATAGTCGATGAGTTGGGGATATACTATGCGGATCTCATGATTTTTATGGTGATCTGGTTCAAAATATAGGGTGCTAATCATGCAAAGAGTGGTATCCTTGAAAATCCTAGGTAAGTTAGTTAGGTAATCCTCATCATTGCTACTACTATAGACGTCGATTATATCAAATGTTAAGTTATCTATGACTACCTGTAGACATTGGTAAGCATAATTATGCTGCAGTTGGTTAAGGAGGATTGTTAATCATTCTAACCGAAGGACTTCGGCCACATATGGTTATACTCGAAGGGGTACACCCAAGGCCAAGATTTGTTATTGGTCACATCTCTGGAATGATAGGTATTATGACCCCATTGTCATTTTGTGCAAGTCTTTGGTTTCTGTTGTAGCCCATTGCAAGCATCATTTGTAGACCCTTGCTTCTGTTGTCCATTGGTAGTTTAGGTGTTGGTATTTCATCTTGATACAACATTTGAGATGGATCTACCTTGATAACTTCTCGTCCAAGATCTCCCTATCTTGTAAAGGTGGGATAGTTTTTAGGAGACGTTTGGGATGTGCAAGCTTCATTTGTTTGTGGACATCCCCGTGATCTAGCAGATTGTGGTAACTCTCGTACCACAAAAGCATTATTAGGAATCTTGTAGTTTCCACACCCATTATCTTGGATGATAAGCTTGATGTCAGAGATGGTGGGGATGGTGGGAATGGCGGGTGTCTCTGTCGCAAAAGTGGATGTGAGAGTGGTGGGATTGATGTATGGTGTGGATGGGCCCTCATCATTTTTTGGTACTTGGGGGATTTTGTAATACTCTTCTTCAATATTTTTGTAGAATGAGAAAGGTTTGGGATCTCTATGAATGGTGACCTCTTGTCCCTTATGTGTGAATTTCATGCACTGATGGAAAGTAGACACTACTACCTTCATTGTATGGATCCATGGACATCTCAAAAGAATGTTATATGGTAAGTCAAGGTTCAAGACTTGACAAGTGGTTTCCATGAGAGTCGGCCCTACTTGAATGGGGAGTTTGATCATGCCTTGGGACACTCTTTCTTGATCGTCATATGCTCTTATTGTGATACCCTTTGCTTTTTCAATAGAATCCTCGAGGATTTTCAATTTTTTTATGAGGTTGAGAGAACAAATGTTCAAACCCGCACCTCCATCCACTAAGACCCTTTTGACTTTGCTCTTGTTTACTATGACTTCTAGGTGAAGCACACAGTTATGAGATGGTTGAGTGGGGAAATCCTGGCCAGAGAATGTGAGAAGGTTAGGAATAATGATGTTTCTGACTATAGCTTGGAATTGCTCCACATCAAGATCTGTGGGGACAGTGGATGAGGCCAATGCTTCTTCAAGGATTTTTCTATGGGAAGATGAGATTTTTAGCAACTCCATGATGGATATTTGTGTTGGAATTCTCTTGACTTGATCTAGGATATTGTAGCCATTCGGAACTGATCTGGATGTGGGGACTTTGTTTGGCTAGGATGATCCTGTGATGGTGAATTTTCTGCCTCTTGTGGTGACTCCACAATCGGCATGGGCGCCTTTGATGGTGATGACTATGTAGTATTCATCTAGGGAGGCAACAATAGTTTCATACAAATGGTTCATGTTTGTGTGGGTGCCTTTCCCTTTATCATTGTTATTTCCTTTGTTACCATGATTCGGCATTGGATTCGTATATATCTTAAGATCCTGATTTCTTGTAGGCTGTTCCACATTTATAATTCTTTTATTGATGAGATATTGAATGATGTTTTTCAATCTCATGCAAGTGTTTGTGGTATGGAATTTGATTTTGTAGAATTCACAAAGTTGATTCTCGTTATACCAAGGAGGTTTGACATCTAGTTCTTGGTAATTCTCAAATGTAGGATCCTTGATGAGTTTTTCGTCTATCAACTTCTTCATTATGTCTTCAAGTGGTTCCCCCAAAGTGGTGTATTTTTGCTTAGGATAAATCTTGCATTGGGGTGGTCCTCTTTGATCATTGAGATTATTAATTGTTGGACTGTTGTTTCGATGTTGTGTTTATGTGATGATTGTTTTGGTGTTGTGTTTGGATTTTTGGTGCAGGTGTATGTTGGCGAGGAGCACTAATGACCACCTTGGCATCAACAACACCATCATTAGTAATGTTTTTATTCCTTTCCCATGTGTGAGGTTTATCATTGTAATTGGATGGTGGTCAATTGTTTGGTTGTTCAAGTTATGATGTTGATTCTGTGGGTTGAGTCATAAGGGCTCTTTCGATGTTGAGAACCTTGGGGATCAACTGATCATATGTGGTGATGCCCTGAACCTTGAGATGAAATGCTAAGTGGCCTTCAAGGTTGGCTATGATGGTGCACATTTTTTGTTCTTCTCACATGTTCCACTTGCTCTGATTGGCCTTGGATTGCCATCATTGTAGGAATGAAGTGAAAGATTCACCCTTTCCTTGTTTTAGAGCTGAGAGTTCTTCTAGACTAACATCCAATGCAATGTTGCATGTGTAGTTCTTAATGAATGTGTCTATAATTTCTTGAAATTTTCTAATGCCTAAAGGTAAGCGAGAGAACCATTCCATAGCATGGCCTTCCAAACTCCTAGGGAATAGCCGCATCAAATAAATATTATCCTATGCGACTTCAATGTAATGAACTTGGAATTCCCTAATGTGATCTTCAGGGTTTCTCATCCCTTGATATTTGTAAAATTTAGGGATTTCAAATCCCTTGGGGAATGGTTTCATTACTATGCTCCTATTGAATGGATATAGACACAAGTTGCTTGGTGTCTTTGTTGCTCGTCCTGATTAAAGATCAAGCACTTGTTGTGAGAGCAACCTGATTTGTGTCGTCACATCATTTTGCAGATCAGGGGATGGGATGAAAGTGTTTTGGGGTGTTTCAATCATGGGTTGGATGGGTGGGTTGGTTGGTGTGTTGTTCGATGTTATCTATATGTATTTATGAGTGAGGTAGGCTTCCACCTGATTTTGTATGAACAATTCTTGTTGTTGATCTTTTTGTTGTTGCGCTAAGATTTTTGTTTGTTGTTGTGCTTTTTGTTGTTCCAACAATGCTTGTTGTTGGGCTACTAATTCTGCTACTTCTTGTTGCTCTTGATATTGCTTTATGGTTTGTTGATATGCTTGCAATTGTGTTGCTTGTCTTTGTGCCAAGAGTTGTGCTTGATATTGAGCTTGTTGTTCCTAATATTGAGCTTGCACTTGAGCTTGTGTTTGAGCAATGTTATGTGCTTACAATGCTTGAGAGGCTTGTTGTTTTTGTTGTTGCAATAAAGCTTGGGATTGTGCGGCTTGTTGCATTTGTAGTGTGGCTTGGGATGCTTGGGTGGCTTGTGCAACTTGAGCGGCTTGTTGAGGAGCTAGGTACATGGATTTTTGTTTTTGCACTTGTTGAAATCCCCTTTGAAAAGTAGCTTGCAATGTTAAGTTGTATTGGCTTGATGTGGTGGAAGTTGGTGGTGGTGAATTTGGAATGACATTTGATGATGTCATGTTGGTATTTTGTGTGGTGGATGGTGTTGTTGATGTGGTGGTTTGAGTGATAACCAATGTCATTGATGTGATTGGCCCTTGAGAGACCATGCTTTGTGATGTTATGGGGGTGGTTTATGATGTTCCGATTGTTTGTGTGTTTTTGATCTGTTGTTGTGATTTTGACGACAAGTTTTGAGCATTTGACATAATGTTTTGGTTGATATTTGGATGTTGTTTTGATTGATACTTGGTAAGGGGGGAAGCCCTAAGCCAAGGAGTGGTGTGGATGATGATGGAAAAAGCAGAAGTGGTGGAAATGTAAGGGGGATGAGTCCTTGAGAGAATTTTGTGGTGTCAAAAATGCCCCCTGGTCCGAACATGTCTCCTTCCTCTTGTGAATTTGTGAGGAGAGGAGTTTGAGGTGTTGTGTGGAAAAATGATGATGATGGATCATGATGGAAAGTGATAGGAACATTCTTATGTAATGGGTTTTCGGGTATGTTTTGTTCCAAGGTGGTGTTTGCATCCAAATATTGATTATTAACATGGGGGTGTGCTTGAATAGCATTGAGAAATGCATTTCCCTTATTAACGTTAGGTTGGGTTGGAGAAAACGATGTCGTGATCTACAGAATGTTTTGCATGATGTTTTGGGATGGTGGTGTAGATGAGATGGGAATGGTGGATGAGACTAGAGGAAATGATGTCTCCACTATGGTACTCATGTCAAAATTGGAAGGCAATTTGGTCCCTTGTTTTGCTAGTTCAAGCATGTATAATGAAGGGTTAAGCTTCATCATGATATTGACGATCTTATGGTTTTTTGTATTTTGAAGCATTTTAGTTATTTCTTCGTGAGTCATTCCAAAGGTAAGATCCTCTCCTTGGTTTTCCTCTTGTGGGTTTTGTGATGATGTTGGAAGGTTAACTGTGAGAGTTCTAGACCCAATGGGATTCATTTCATGAGTGGTTTGAATTAAATCACTTGAAGTGGGTGTTTCTTTGTTGGCTTCCATGCTCTTCTTGTATTGAGATTTGGTTTGAACCATAAAACAAGGATCAATTTTTTTTAAGAATAGAAGATGAATCTCTTAATTTCTTTAGATTGATCTTTATTTTATGCCCCAAAGTGAAAAATTTTAGGATATCTTGTAGATCGAAAGATGATATGATGATTATGCAAGGGATGGATGATGTGGATGTTATGATCCTTTGGTAAATCTTGAAGGAGATACTAGGATTTTTTGGGACTTTCGGATATGTTTTGGATTTTGATTTGGGATTTTTCCTTTATTGATTTTGATTTGGATTTTGAACAAATAGACCCTAATATGTTTGGATTTTTACCTAAGGATGAATTTTCTCAAATGATGATAATTTGAATATGTGTGGGGAGAAGCGTGCATCTACCCATGCACCTATTCAAACAAGATGATAGTTTCACTAAGTATACGAAGAAGGATTCATCTACATATACTAAGATAAACAAGATGATTTTCATAACTTTGACTGAGCATACACAAAAGGATGCATCTACACATACCTAGCCAAAGGTTATTTTGATAATTTTTTCAAGGATTTAGTCTCAAGGGTTTTGATGATTTTGATTTTTCCAAAAAGACTAGCATTAAGGATGATTTCAATATTTACCAAAAGGTGATTTGTGAGATGATGTTTATTTTGATGTTTTGAAGGATGGATGAAAAATATTTTGATTTTCTTTGATTCTAAGATGAACCTAAAAAGACACTTTGTTTGCCTATACCTAGGTATTAAAGAACAAGCTTTTCTCTAAACAAGATGTTCAAACTCTCTGAAAATATTTGGGTTTTGGTAGTAATAGAATGAATACAAACCGAGATTGTTCCTTGAAGCCTTTTTGTAAAATTTAAAAAGTATTCTTTTTCTGACTTCGTATAACATAGAGAGATGTTCTTGATGGGCTTTCAGACTAAGGGCTTTCACCTTTGGTTTCTTGATCTTGATTGTGTGTGAAATCATTGGAGACATGTGTGTGGGGTCCAATTGTCTTTAATTTTTACTTAATGGATTATTTTTACCACAAACACTTCTTGATTAGATTTCAAACTAAATGTCCAATGTCTTAACTTTGTCTCATTTCACAAAGTATAGTATGCGAAACTTTGATGAATTTAAGGAAAGGGTTACCTATTGTTTAACTTTAGTGGGAAAATTGAGATGTAAATTCAAGTGCTTAGAAACCTCTAAGGATGTAATCCCAAGGGCAAGCAATAACATGAGAATTTGGTCAATGGTATTTTCCTCCTAAGGGTTTGAAATTTTGAGGATCATGTTGAATGTTTGTTTGCAAATTTTTTTAAACAAGCAAAGAATTTTGTAACCAAGAACAAGTAGAACCCTATGGATGTGTAAGACAATATTTATTGAATCCCCACTTTGACAAGTCTAGCTATGCTTATCTTTAGTGAATGGTTAGATTCTTGAACCCACTCGCTCCCCTCCACGACACTCACTTATATGGGCCAGGAAAGCATCAACACCCATGAAACTCCCATGGCATGTTTTCCATTTCTACTAAAGACCGTAAAAGTGTGGGGCGGCTTCAGAACGACTGTTCTTGCACCAACAAATAGATTAAGGATTTTGGAAAATTATAGCACATGGGTTTTAATAAGGACTTTCTATTCGTGGAGATTGACCCATATGGCAAGAGTCCCCTTTCAAATCCATCTTGTTGGAATCAACTGCGTGATATTGGTAGTTCTTCCAATATCCACATTTATATCCTAGTTCGAAATACTCTTGGATTTAGAGTGTTACTAGTTGATTCATTCCCTTGGGTGAGTACTTTTTCCCCAAGGTAGGCCCTCTAGGATATACAAAAGTGAGTAAAGACAAAATCTGTAACTCAATCAATCTTTGATGGCAACAAAGAGAGAGAATATATGCAATAATTCCCCCACTCACACTCACACTCACACAAGATCTTGTTCAATTTTAAACCCAAATCTAAGTGTGGAGGTGATTGCTTTATCTCACCCTAAAGTCATGAAAAAGGCCTTTTGATTCTCAAGATCGCTATAAAGCACGAGAGAAGCACATACGTCCTTTTTCAATGCCTTTAGTTTAAGTAAGTTTTCACAAAAAAAAAGTTGCACTTGTTATTTTTAAATCCACAAAGAAAAATGTGAGTTATTTTTAAACACCAAAAGATGAGTGAGAGATACTTTGTTCAATTTTAAATCCAAGAAACAAAATCTAGTAAGTTATGATCCTAAAGTTTGTTTTAACCTTTTCAAGAAGAAATTGAAATATTCTTTTTAAAACCAAATGAAAATTAGTGTCCTAAGAACAAAAATATACCGATTTCTTGAAGAAGTGTTTAAAAACACTACTCAAAGTGTTTAAAAACACTTAAGTGTTTAAAAACACTTTTCTCTTTCAATATTTCATCTTCATGCTTCATTGTTCTTCGCTATCCTTCTTCATTTTCATTGTTCTCCTTGTACCTCCATTTCCATTTTGCTTTTCTTCACACCTTCTTTGTTCTCATTTTTCACTTTCCTATTAATCAAAAAGGCAAGCATGTAAGGATCAAAATATTAAATTAGGTTCATTTTAATCCTTGCTTTCAAAAGAACAATTTCAAATAATAGAGACTTAATGATTTTAGATCAATAAATGAAAAAGATCAATATAATCCAATATTACACTTAATCATTGATAAAAGAATGATCTCAAATAATAAAGACTCAAAAAAAGTTTTTAACAAGAGTCCCTTATGTTTTAAAGAAAACATTAGTTAAAATGAGATTTTGTATAAAAAGCTTCTTTAAAGATTAAATCAATGGGACCTCCTCCATATATCTTTATTTCCATTTGACAAAACTAGATATCAAGTTTAATCATCAAAGTTGCCAATATCAACTGTTGTAAAGCAACTTGGACATAATTTATTGCAACATATCCAAATCATGCAAAAATACTTAAATTTATAGAAATCAGACTTTGAGTTTACCAACCATATTTCATTCAATACCTTAAGTGTTCTCAAAAGAAAATTTCAAATCATTAAAGCATTAGCAAAATAAATGTGGCTTCTCTTTCAAAGAAAATCAATCAGACTTTAACTCCACCAATACTTCATTATTAATTTCAAAGTAACAAGTTTCTAGGTAGGTCGACCTTTATAATTCGTGGACTAATCAAAAAGAGTGACTCAAAGATTTTCTATTTTCACACACATCAAGATTAGCAGGGTAAGTATACTCTTGGTTAATTTTACTTTAATATCACAATCACAAGAGCAAAGAGGCTGACATCTAGCTATAATCTTGTGACATAGTGGTGATGAAAAGTATGAAAACAATCTGCCATAGCTTTAATGGCAATATGTAGACTTCCTACCTATCTATTTCATTGGATCGATCAGAATCAATGATTTGATTCAGTACCTTTCACTTTTACGCTGCAAAACCATAGCTTGACAATATCAGTAGATAGTGATTTACCTACACATGAGCTTCCATAGCTAACAAGTTAAATTGATGAAAATCACCAGTTTGGCAGTAAGTCTTAAATGCTTATGATAAATGGGGTTAGTTTCTTTAAAATAAAATAGCGTTGGGACAAGCTGAGAAGAAGTCTTTCTCGCTCTTTAGAAAGGGAGGTATGGAGCAACTCACTACTAATCAGTATATAAGAGCACGTCTATGAGTTCTTCTACCACCATGAAAAAAGACACTAGTGCCATCATTAATTATTGCATGCATTAAATAAAGAGTTTTCTACATAAATGCAAAACTATAGGTACTTTCACATATAACATAGAGCTGACAAGTAGGGTGTGGGAAAGAACCATCAAATAGCTTATTATAGAGCGGCTAATAAATATCTAGTTTTTTGGCTGATAAGAACCATCCTAAAATGTTTGAAAAAGCAATGCCATTTCCTGGAAAGGAGTAATTGCAGAAGTTGTGCAAAATAGACGTTATCTATGCACTTGAAGGACACATTTTCTAGCATAATGCATTACAAAAAAGAATGGCATACATAATTATTCAAGTACCTATCAGTTCATCTCAACATTTATCTGTCACACAATTCATTACTACCCAAATACTGCCAATTTAAATAAGAAAATATATCATCATATTGATACACAACATAGGAGATAATGACGAGAGAATCAGATCGTATCTGTGTTGATGGTAGTATTTAATGACAAGCATTGAAAAATTGAACACTTACAATTTTCTTTGGTAAACAAAACTATAGTGCAGTAAAGATATTGCATAAGGAAAGAAGTAGATGAGAGAGATTTACATTCTTTCATATTTGCATGCTTATTGATCTTTCACTTCAATTTGATCATATGCAACACCTCAAACAAGGCGCTTAAACAAATGCATGCATAGATACTTATTTGATACTGTCAAAATGACATCAAATAAATACTGAACAAACTGAACAGACAATTAGATGGAGTCATAATGAAAGATAAGACCAGATATTTAATCACCAATCAATGAGATCAAAGTTTTAACAAGGATCAACAAAAGGCGAAAATATTTAATCCAACAAAAAAGCAGGTTTTTGGATAGGAAAAAAGAATAATGCCCTATCTATTGGTGGATGCAGATTATAAACAAGCTAATGAGACTAAGTCTTAGCACTTACAGCAAAATGACTTACATTGAATGTTGGAGAAACTGAATCATTTGTGAAATGAATTTCTCAATGGCATGTCTATCCCTCTAAAAGGTGTGAAATAGTTCACTTATAGAATAAAGTAAAGAATGTGACCAGTAGACTAAATAAAGAATACAACCAGCAGAAAAATAAAGTTTGGAAAAGGAATTTGTGTGGAAAAGAACAAAAATCACTATATATCCCTCCTTCTAGTGCCACATGTGAGCACCCATTAAAATTTGCAAACACTAGAACCTCAAGCATGGGTTAGTATCTTACAAATTCATCAAAATACTCCTATGAAATAATGTAAAATGCTTCCTAACATAATAACAAAACAAACTAAATTGAAAGCATGAGAGATACATAATGCACACCTATTCCATAGTGGATTGGTGTCACTTTGTTGTGAGAAGTGACCCTTTCCCAACCCTTGAAAAGCTCAAATTCTTCAAATGCAATGGTGGTGGAGTAAGAAGATAAAAATTAGTTCTCAATCTAAGAGAGTAACTTTGCATTAAATTTGTAGATGATTTGATGAAGATTAGGCCCTCTATTTATAGATTTGTTTTGATGAAAGAATGGCCAAATGGATGAATGTGGGACTAAATATAAACCAATGAAGAGAGGCCACTTGTCAACTTGCCATAGGTTGAGGGATGTGCAAGTTTTGGCCAATGTGCCCAAGAGAGGGAATTTTAAATTCAAATTTGTGAAATAAATGTTGAGAGGGGGACATGAAAATGAGAAGTTAATGCAATGTTGGAAGGGACAAGTCAAATTGTCATCATTTTCAAACTTGAGGGAATATTCTATTTTTTATGCCAAGTTGAAAGAAAATAAGGATTTTAATAAATCAATAAATTGATTTATTTGTGCAAGTGGGAATATCTAGAGGATGGGATGGGTGGTTAGGCTAATTAAGATTAGATTAGCTTAATGATGATTAGGTGAGTTTGACTTATTTGATTTAAATATTTGGATTTATTTAAATCAAGGAGGGATGGAATATGCATTTGGATTTTAATTAAATAAAGTTTGGTTTATTTATTTAGAAGGTTTATGATAAATTTTATTTAATTTTAAATTAATGACCTTAGGAGATTGAAATTAATGAGTTTACCTGATGAATGGATGAAGGTGAACTTGATTAATTTGATGAGTGGATGAATGTGAAACATGTTTTACTTGATGAATGGACCTAATTGAATGCATAATGCTAATTTTGCATGTCTACAAGAAGGATCTCCCTTCCCTCCATATTTCTCAAATCTAGGCATCTCTATTCCTTATGGCATTGGTGTTTGTAATATTTCCAAAGATAGTGGGATACTACAAACATAATAGTTGGGTGGTCCATTCTGGTTTTGGTTTATGGTGGATATTTGTTTTTGCATGGAGGAGATGGTTGGGAAAAGTTGTGTTATGAGAGGGTTAGTGTAAGTTGTATGGGGTGGAAGGGAAAGTAGTGATGGAGTGTATGTAGTGGTAGGGAAAGTGAATTGAATGCTTAGATATGGTATTGTGGAAGAGGATAGAACATGTGATGCCACATAAGAATTAGGAATGCTAGTAGGAATAATTGAGGAAGGAATCACATTGCTAACCTGTTGCATTGTTGTTGTGACTTGAGGAGTGGTATAGGTAGGTATAGATGCTACTGTTGAAGGAGGAGGAGTGTGAGGTCCTCCTTGACTAACCACAGTGTTTGTTGGCTGACATGTAGTAGAGGTGGAAGGAACCTATTTTTCGTATATCTCAACAATTTGTTTCATAATGTCTAGGCCTTTGCCACATTCAAGCATGCGATGGATGTTCTCTATGGAAAGAATCACATTGGTTGAAATGTTTTCAAGACACACTTGATGTTGGAGATGTGTTAAGTCTTCATGAATGTTAATGATTTTTTCTTGTAGAATGTGATCATTTTGTGTGTCAATTTGCATGTTATTGGAAGGAAAAGAGTTCCTAAAGGAAGGATCCATGCCTAGTGTACTAGTTGCAATACTAGGAGTGGAAGCTTTAGATAACCTAAGATCCACAATGAGTGTATTATCATGGGATAACATGAGTCTTGAACTTATTCGCACTAAGGTATTAGCAATAGGAAACCAAACACTCATACAAATGTTACTTAATGTGGGTGAATGTAAATGCAATGTAAACTAAGAGCAATAAAATATTGATAACTACAATTTTGGAAACTATAATAGAGATGTAATAATCAATAATAGAAATGTAGAAAATGCTCTGAGAATGATAGAAATTATTGTGTAGAATGTGTAGGAGGATTAAGTCTCCCAGTGTGACAAATTAGTCCTAGTAGTGAATTTTTTGAGATTTTTTCAAAAAAATTAAATTAGATTTTAGGTTTTTTAGGTTTTCAGATGCAGATACAGTATGAATATGCAAATTTTTTGGAAGTTTTTGTGAAATTTAATGCAAAAATGTAAGCTATATGAGCTTTGCACTAATGCAGTTTTTAAAACTCTAAGATGCAAAACAATGCAAAGCCTAATGTAATGTTAATGCAAGCTATTCCTAGGATGTAAATGCACTTGAAATAGGAAGTAAAATGTTCTAAAGGAAAGTTCACCAGAATGTTGATGAAGATTTTGGCTCCCTAATGTTTTCTTGCACTTCCCTTTTTGATAGGTTTCTAATTCTGAAACTATAGAAATCGGACTGAAAAAGGTCTCCAAGCTTCAATTACGGCTTTGTTGACTTGAATGAATTTGATTAGTTGACAACACCTTTTTGACACTTTCCTCTTTTGAAAAATTTGCATACAAGACCTATGAAACACACATGCAAAGAGGGTGAAAAGGGTTAGGGGTTAGAGAATAGGGGTTTTCCTTGGTCAAACCCCAATTTGACAATCAAACCCTTGAAAGTAAAATTAAATAAAGAGAGAATGGTGAATGAACATGTAATGCTATAACCCACCAAACCCTTGATGTAGAAATATGAATATATGGAAGTAGATGTTTTTGGAAAAATGAAGAAGAATAATTATCTTTATAGTTTTGTGTTGTCACTGAAATCACCATGTTGTTGTTAGAAGCCTAAGTTAGTGTTTGATCTAGTATTTTGGTCTGATATTTGAACCAGTATTCAAGCTAGACTATTCGGTATTCTAGTCCACAATCCTCCACAGTTGATAGTTATTGCTTGCGATTTTGGGAAATGGTTTATGGTTGTTGAAGGCATGGTTGTTCATAATTTTGTGTGCTTCGGTGCTCATACAGTGTATTGGCATTATTTTGTTGATTACTTTTTGTAATGAATTCTATTTATGGCTAACTTCTTAGATTAGTTGTGATATGGTGAGTTAATTTTATTATGTAGATATATTTATGACCTATCTTAGGTATATGTTGACATGATGAAGCTTATTAAGCATTTGAATTTCTATTTGGAATATTTTGGTGAATACTTGAAGTTGACTAGTTGATATTTTTGGTAAGCAAGGAGTTGCATCTAATTAAGCTGACCTAATTAATGCTTACAAATAGACCAATTATATATATATGTTGAAAAGTTTTCATGAAAAGAGGTGTGTCTGTGTGGTGTGTCTAAGTAAATGAAAAAGTGAAGAAGAGAAAAAATGATGAAGTGTGTCAAGTCAATCTATTGAGCATCACCGGAACTACATCAACACTTGTTAGGTGCACTATTTTCAATTTTTTTTTGGTTGTCAAGCCCAATTTTTCTTTGTGAATATTTTTGTAGGCAGTGAAACTTCCATGTAACCAGTGAGATTTTGTATCTAGATAATAAGTCCTTTTAGGGTAGTGATCCCTTGATAGTGAGCCTTATATATTCAATTCTGAAACTACTTTATATTGTGAGTTAATCATCACCATGGTTTTTCCCTCATTGGGCTTTCCACATAAAAATTTGGTGTTCATTGTGTTGATTTACTTTATATTGTTTGTGTTTCATGCTCATACTTAATAAAAAAAATAGTGTGTTTATGGAAATTGTTAAGTGTGGAAGTTTTAAGTTTGAATTTTGTGAATACTGATTCATCCCCCCTCTCAGTTGTCCTACACCTTTTAAAAATTGGTATCAGATCTTGGTTCCTTTGGAAAGTCTAATAGCTTGAAGAAGATCTTGAAGATGGAAGAAATGAATGATAAATGAGAGCTTTGGATTGCTCTTGAAGATCTTGATAAAGTGGAAAGAGAAAATAGGGATCTAAAAGAGAATCTTGATGAAGCAAATGAATGCATTTAGAAGATAAAAGAAGAATTAAATAAATTCAAGGAAAGATACAAAGAAGTGAGTGAATACTTATAAAAAGAGATAATTGGACTGAAAGTGACTGTAGAAGAAAAGAAAAGAATTGAAGAATGTATGAATAAAATGGTGTAGAAAAAATATGATGAATGCTCTAAACTTGAAAAGGAAAAAATTTATGAGAATAACTTCAGATCTAACTCTTATAAGCTTGGAGAACTACTTGCTAGAAAAAAACCAAGTAAAGACAAATCTGGCTTGGGAAATGATGCAGGTGAAAGTTCTAAGGATAACCAAATGACTTAGGACAAAGGGAAGTAGAAAGGAAGGTTTGCAAGGAAACCACCTGCGAGACAACCTAATGCATAAAGGTATACCTCTTTCAATGGTATTTTTTTTTCTTGTAATAAGTATGGTCACAAGTCAACAAAATGCAAGAGCTAGAAGAACCATTTTTTTGGTCCCTTCATCAGACAATGTTTTGGATGTAAGAAAGTTGGATATAAAGCTACTAAATCTTAGGTGAGAATGATCAGTTGAGTAATGATGAACAGATTTCATGGAGGTAGAATGAATCAATCTTTTAATGGCTATTTCTATACCTATAACAAATTTGGACATAGGGAAAATTAATGTAGATTGAGAATTAATGAAGGTCAAACTAATCAGAAAAATGTTGTTTGCTTTAATTGCAATAAACTAGGACATATCTCAAAGGTTTCAAAAAGTAAGAAAGGAAAAAAGTCAACTCCGGTAGAGAAGAATGAATGATCCAGTAAAGAAGATTGAAAAAGAAGAGATGAAGCAAGAGATGAATAAGATATGGAAGAAGAAAGAAGAAGAAACTAAAACTACTGATGTGTTTGTGCCCTCATTCAGTATAGATGATTTATTCATAAATTAGACCTAGCATGGTCTTAGGGGGAGAATTATATAAAAAATATAAAAACCCCCTAGATAAATGGTGTGTCAAAGGTTGGCACAAGGATTGAATGTGAAGAATGAGTATTCAAAGTTTTGGAAAAGGAACTAGAAGAAAACATGTTGACATGATAATTTACGGATCGAATTAGGGTTTTCTATATTGAGAATAACGTTTTTTAGTAGCTTTTTGATGTTTCTCACATTTAATGCATTTTAGGGAAAATTGATGGGGTATAAGGTAAAGTAAGTATTTTGAATCAGTTGTGTATTTGAAGGATTTGAAAAGTACCTTGAAGAAATCTTGGAGCAGTTTGAAACAATTTTCAAGGGAATTCAAATAAATTGTTGGGTAATCAGGAATTGTCATTCTGTTTATGAAGGAAAGGGAGAAGAAGTTTCAATTGAATATTAATGAGTTAAGCATGGAAATGGATAAAGGATCGAGTGGAAGAATTCCACTAGGATTTAAAGGAGTTGAATTAGAAGAATTTGATCATAGGAAGATGAAAGAAATCAAACTAGGGCTAAAGGAAAATGAATTACAAAACATAAAAACCCTAAGTATGGATTTGTGGGAAGAATTTATGTGGGTTTCTGATAAAGAGTTTATTTTGTTCTTGTTGAATCATTTCAAGAACAAAACCATTGTAATGGACAAAAGTGATCAAAGAAATTACTGGCTTATATAGTATTGGGGATCTTTTTGGAAATAAAACCGTGAAATACAAAGATGTGGAGGAACTTATTGGCATTAATATAGACCCTCGAGCTCTATTGATAAACATTCTTGTAGATTCGGTTGTAAGGTATGTTGCATTCAGTGTTTGATTTGTGTAGCCTATAACTTGACAATTTCAGAAGTAGGGTTGAAGCAATTAACTCTGAAGTGAACGAAATTGGAAAGATCTTTGGTATCTTTGAAGAAAAATAAGGGAAACAAAGGCTAAGATTTTGTGAACTAAAATTTGTGCTAATTGTTGTGTAGAGACAAAGAGATGATGTGGTAAAAAAGATTTGGCTCCTTAAGGAGATTGTTGAGGTCCAATTATACCATCTTTTTGGAATATTTACTGATGCAAAAGATTATGAAAGATAGTACTCATATTGGTCATCTTCCTTTACTTTGTTGGACCTAATGGAAAGTATCTGCTCAAGAATGGATTCAACTACATTCAACTGGGATAAGTTATCTCTAGTTATCAAAGAAAGATACAAGAAGGTATTTGAGGTGAAGAGTGTTTTTTTTACATTCAACTGGAAGAAGTTATATCCAGTTATCAAAGAAAGATACAAGAAGGTATTTGAGGTGAAGAGTTTCATTTTTATTTGAGGTTAAGAGTATTATTTTTACTTGAAGAGTATCTTTTAATTGAAAGATGGTACTCATATTGGTCATCTTCCTTTACTCAGTTGGCCCTATTGGAAAGCATCTGCTTAAGAATGGATTCAACTACATTCAATGGGAAGAATTTATATCCAATTATCAAAGAAAGATACAAGAAGGTATTGGAGGTGAAGAGTGTCATTTTTATTTGAGGGGAAGAAGGTTGAACTTCTACTATTTCATTTATTTTGGCAAGAAGAAAGGAAAGAGAAAAAGGGATCTGAATAAGATGAAGAAAAATTGAATTGTTTTTGAATTATTGAATGCTTGAAAGTTTTGGATGGTTGGGATCTTTTGGAAGAATTAGAACCTTTTTACAATTTTTATTTCACCATATTTACATGTTTTTGGTCTCCCTTTGCCATTGATGTCAAAGGGGGAGAGATTTGGAAAGTTGAAAACTTTGGAGGAGAGTTTTTTTTTTAACATTTTTGGCACATGTTGCCATTAATGAAAAAGTGGGAGATTACTGGAAAAATGAAGAAGAATAATTATCTCTATAGTTTTTTGTTTTCATTAATGTCACCATGTTATGGTTACAAGTCTAAGTTAGTGTATTATCTAGTATTTTAGTATGGTATATGAACCGATATTCGAGCTACACTATCTAGTATTCTAGTTTGTAATCCTCTATAGTTGATAGTTACTGCTTATGGTTTTGGGAAGTAGTTTATGGTTACTAAAGGAATGGTTGTTTAGAATTTTGTGTGTTCTAGTGCTTGTATGACATATTGGCATTATTCTATTGATTACATTTTGCAATGAAGTCTATTTCTTGTTGACTTCTTGGATTAGTCAAGATATGGTGAGTTAATTTTGTTATGAAGATATATGTATGACCTATCTTAGGTCTATACTGACATGATGAACCATATTAAGTGTTTGAATTTCTATTTGAGAAGATTTTGGTGAATACTTGAAGCTGACATGTAGGTATTTTTGGTAATCAAGGAGTTGTATCTAATTAGGCCAACCTAATTGATGCTTGCAAATAGATTGAGTATATATATATATATGTTGAATAGTTTTCATGAAAAAAGGTGTGTTTGTGTGTGTGGTTTCTAAGTAAATGTAAAAGTGAAGAAGAGTGAAAATGATGAAGTGTGTCAAGTTAGTCTATTGAGCATCACCAAAACTACATCAACACTTGTTAGGTGCACTATTTTTAGTTCATTTTTTATGTCAAGCCCAATTTTGTTTTGTGAATCCTTTTGTAGGTAGTGAGCCTCCCTTGTAAGTAGTGAGCTTTTGTATCAGGATAGTGTGTGCTTACAAGGTAGTGAGCCCTTAGCAGTGAGCCTTATATATTCAATTCTAAAACTACTTTATATTGTGAGTTAATCCCCACCATGGTTTTTCCCTCATTGGGTTTTCCACATAAAAATTTGGTGCTCATTGTGTTGATTTAATTTATGTTATTTTTGTTTTATGTTCATACTTAATAACAAAATAGTGTGTTATGGAATTGTTAAGTGTTGAAGTTTTAAGTTTGAATTTTGTGACAACTTATTCACCCCCTCTCAGTTGTCCTATTCCTTTTAACAGATGCTCCATTGGATGCTTGGTAATGCTTAGAATGCTTGAGAAAGATTAAGAAAATGCATTAAAGAAATTAGGAAATTAGAAGATTGTGGGAGATGAAAAATGAGTGGAAAACCCTTTATTTATACTTAATTTTATAATATTTCCTGAAAATAACACATCACAAGCTAACCTCAAGGTTAAGAGAATAAAATATTGCCAAAAAAATAAAATAATTTTGATTTTTGTACCTAGTGGGACTAAATCTCCCTAGGTGGTGACTTGGTCCCATAGAGACAATTTTACTGGGTGTCAAGAATTAAAGTGTATTTAATGTTTTTTAATGTGATTATTCTCAAAAATACACTTAAGTAGAGCCAAAATGTGTATTAATAGGTCATTTAAACATAAGAAAAGGTTGAATTAGTGAGGAAAAGCCTAGAAAATCATGATAGTTTGCTACAATTATTTACTACACTTTGAAATAAGACTTGGTAAATGATAAAAAGGGGTTATTTAGGTGAATTATAATGAAAGGTTCCTAGAAAAGTGTGAAACTAGATTACAACACTTCACAACATTTTTACAAGACATCCTAGAATTATTAATGATTCACAAGGGTCCAAGAGATAATGTGAATGTGTTGACCACATTACAACATTAAATCTAGGAAAAATCAAGCCGAAGTCCACTACGAGGGCCTAAACATGAAAAAAAGTAGAAGGGTTACTTTTTTCATGTCCACAGGTTGTGTCAACTAACATTGTACTCACTTTCAACACTTATATTTTTTTATATACTACTTTTATGTAACCCCTACTCCTAGAATAAGGTATACAACCTCAACGTTATGCTTGAACCTTACAATTGAATCCAATCACTGGTAAGCAATATGAGGGTTTCCATAGTTGTAGAAAACTCCAATCTCTTCATAATGTAACAATCTAAAGCAATTCTTAAAATAAGTGATAAAATGTGAGAAATAATGGTAATATCAAGCATATCCCTCAACTAGACCAAATATACCATTCCACACAAGAGCTTAATGTAGTAAACTAATCATAACCCATCAAGAAAAATACCTCACATTAGGTTTTCTTAGCATTGTTTCAAAATTCAATCATGAAAATTAATTCCAAGCATCACAAAAATTATTGCTTAATAAATCTGCCAGCCAATGCTAAGGGTATGGAAACCTATGAAGCTTTGTGAATTTGACACATAGGTGTGGGGCTTGGATGCCAACATAGATTGCTAAAAATAAATAAATAAAGTAGCAATACTAATTATTTGTGTGGAATTAATACCCCTTCATAATAATATTATTATTATAAAATTAATATAATACACTATACTAATATTAATATAATAATAATAAAGGAATGAGTATAATAAAATAATTGAATAAGAAAAATGCATTAATAAATATATAATATAATATAACAATATTAAACTATTATGGGGTCCTTGGGAGGTGACCTTCCTCACAAATGTAATTAAGGATAGATTAATTTTTAAAAAATCTAAAGGAAAAAAATACCATTTACATATTTTATTAACTAGCACTTTCGTGTAGTAATAGGAAACAATGAGTCGATAGGTAGAGAGGAACATGAAAGGAAAGCGATGTGCAGACAATGAGGCTGGAAGAATATTAGAATATCAATGCCATCGGTGGGTACAATAACTATGAAAGGAATATACAGAGTTGGGTATATGTCGTAGCAGATGCAGACAACATAGTTACATATTAGGGAATGAAATGAACAATACACCTTATAAGAGATTGAAAGAAGAAAGATGACAAAAATTATGAACAAAGTGCACACAATAAACCTATGGGCTAATTGTTCATAATTCATTCATTTATTAAGCACCTCTATGTAATGCATTATGAGATGTGGTGTCTAGGAGAACAAAATTCTTGATATCTAAGCATCACACTTGTAAAAAATCTCCCTTCAACACCAATATTGGGTTGGATTTCTCTACGAGGAAAAGAAGAAATGTGTATACACATCTTTCTCTACAAATAACTTCATTTATTGATGTCACCTTTTGCGTGGGCTAAAGGAATTGTCAGATTAGAATAGTGATTTTGCATACAACTTTAAAAAAAAGTTTAGGAAAAAAGTAAAGTCATTCTCTCCAAAGAGGTGGATACTATAGTGCACACTAAAGATCTTGGTGAGATGCATGATACAACAAAATAATATCATAAAAAAGTTATAGGTTCAATCTAAAAATTGAATAAAACTAACTTGGAAGTATATAATTCAAAATAAGTGGTTGTGCATATCAAAACCAACATGGAATCTAAGAAAAAATGTTCACCAACTTCTACAATTAAGGATAGTTTTCACAAAGGTCCTCAATTTCTTGTATATGAGCTTGGGCATAGTTACCCCACAAAAGAAAATTATTGTTTTTCCTTTGATTAGCCCTTTCATGGAAAAGGGGCACTATTCATTCAAAAACACCACCCTACATTGCTTTCATTGGTCCCTTAGTATCCTTTCATAGAAGAGAAATCAGTGGTTCTGGAAATTTCCATCTTCATATAAAGATCTTGGAATTCCTAAGTGGGAAAATGGAGCTAACTGAAAATAAGAAATAAATATTGCCTAACTAATTTCTTTAAAACAATGTTGTGATTGTTTCCATTATTACATCTAAATGTGATTTTTTATGAGGAAAAAAACAAGATCTTTGAAGAGAATGCAGACAAGATGATCAAATTTACATGTATTCCTTAAGCGTAATAAAAAACATTGATATCACCATTGATTATGCTAGTGGACAATGTATGTTGTTCTACCACTATAATAAATGGTAAGACCAATGCTTCATCTCAAACTTAATATACAACCTGTATTTATTTGATTTTTTTTCCATTATAGATGTCTATAAGAAATGCCCATATAAAAAATACTAACAAACAAGTCATGGTTCTAATACAATCAAGATACCCTAGAATCCTAAATAAATAAATATTTTCCATCCATGAAAAAAGTTGTATTACTGAATCATTATATCAAATTACAATTTATCAAAATTATCGTTCAACAATTGAAACTCACTTTATAAAAAAAAAACCATGAGAATGCATTGGGATTTCAACAGTTCAATCTAAGTAGCCATACTCTCTAGACTTTAATTGCATACTTTCTCATAGGAAAATACATATCATTTTTCCTCTTTATATCTCTAATGAAGCCTGAAATAGAAAATAAAAGAAGTTAAAATTAATCTATTTTAACAAGAATCATTAGAACATTAATTATTTTTGAACTTCTTGAAATAAATCTCTTGTTAGAGAAGGTTCTCCACAATAAAATTTATCATTAAATAGACAATAGAATTAAATGTTTCCAAATGGGCATCCACAAATTAAAAAACCCAATAATTAATATAGCAAAGTCAAATAGATTTCCCAAGCTAAAATCCATCCTACATAAATATTAAATACACTACTAAATATCTAGTATTAAAATCTCAAATGCACAACAATACAAGTGACAAAGACTTGTTGGCAATGCTACCAAGGAAATTGATCTCCAAATTGATCATAGTCAAGAACTGAGCAAGGTGGACAAGGCACCCATTAAAGAATATGTAAGTCAGAAATATGGTTAGCCACAATGGTATGAGCTCAATTAGAAAAACCATTATGGTTTCCAAATCTGAAACCAAAGTCCACATTCCTAGGAGAAATGATAAGCAATGATATCAAGTGGATAACATCCTTTCTAGATTTAACAGTCATGAAATTTGAGTATAAGTAAAAGAGTTAAGGGAATTGAAACCAATGAAACTTGATATACATGAATTACTTCTATGTACACTCGAAAAGGATTCAAGGGGGAAAGGATTCAACAGAGCTTAGAAATGGAAATAAGTATAGTACATGTAAGAGCAGTAGTACAATAAAGATAATGAGATTAAGCGAGCAAGAAAAACATTTAAATTCTCTAACAAACAAAGAAAATAAATTAGAGATGTGGCAAGTTGTTGATATAACTATGAATTTTTGTAGAAGGAATATACAAAAGAATTGTGCTTATTTTCCAAAACCCAATTAACTTCTTTCTTAATTACACATTTCATATAAATTCAAGCCCTTCTCCCTCCCTCCACCTTAGAGAGAATTAGTTTAGCTCTGGGTCAATATTGGAATTTTTAAACTAAAATAAATTTGCATCTAGGCAGCCAAATTCCATAGTTTGACAACCATAGACTAACATCCAAAGCTTTGCTATGATGTTTAGTTTCATGTAGCTCACATAGTGATAGAGTGTTCCTCAAAATAAATTTCATAACAAACCATGTGCAAACTAACCATTATGACACAATGTTAGCCAAATTGGCTGTCAAATTTAAGAGTCATAGGACCTATTCAAGTGTTCAAACAAAAACTCGGTATGATATTAAAAATACAATTGATTTATGGGAAGATGAAACCAAGTTATATTAAATCAAATTATCGATGCCAGATATGAAATTAGTGATAGTAAGCCCAAAGGCTTGCTATAAAGAGAATAAGCCAGTTCTTCAGAGTCAACAAACAATGAAAAAGCTAAATAATTGTCCCCTTGTTCACTATTCTCTGTGAAATCGAGATTCCACTCAACACAATCTTTGAAGATGATGGAGATGGTTGATCAAATGAATTACTTCCTAAAAATTGTACACTCAAATTCCTAAATATGGTTGAGAATTGAATATGTGAAAAACTAACGTATAGGCTTTGAAATAAGTTTTTTCATGGAAACATTTGTTCCAAAAGAACAAACTCACTTTCATTGAGCTAGAGACAATATACCCAAACCAAGATATTTTAAGAATATGAAGATGGGAAATCAAATATATGTATATTAATTGATAATTGTTCACTCAAAATTATAAATATGGTACCATGCATGGGATCACTGACCCATGTGACAATAAGCCCAGCATAGCGCACTACTTGTATGAGATGAAGGAGCTTTACCCTAAGCTCTTTTTCTCCCATGTGGATAATCATAGTGAGCCAACTAGGTTTATTCTCAGGATTCAAAATGTCTACCAGCTTCACCAAATCACCTAGGTCTATATTGTCACTCACCTTCTAGATAGCTTTTTTTAGATGTTGTAGTTGCAACTACCTTGGTAAAAATGTATGCAAAATGGGCAAGCATAGAAAAGGCACACGATTTTTTTGACATAATGCTCATAGTAGATGTCATCTCATGGAATATGATAATTATAGGATATTCATGAAATATATTCGTTGATAAGGCTTTAGTAACTTTCAAGTAAATTCAATTGGTAGGTGTAAAGCCGTATTCGACAACCTTTCCCAACATCCCCTCTGCTTGTACAAAATGAGAGCTTAGGAACAGGGCATGCACATCCATCAAAAGCATAAAGGATTCAAGTTCCCTAATAGACATGCATGAAGAATGTGGAAGAATGGACAAACTATCACATAAACCATTTGGAAAAATGCCACAAAGAAATGTGGTTTCATGGAATGTCATCATTGCAGGATATGTTCAAAATGGATTTATTGAAAAGGCCTTAGAAACTTCTAAGCAAATACAACTGGCAAGTGTAAAGCCAATATGCATATAGATACACAACACACACACACACACACACACACACACACACACACACACACACACACCTATTTTGCACCAATTTCTAGCCAATATAAGAATGCAAATTCATTCTAGATAGCTTGGAGTGCATCAACACCTTCTATATATATATATGTCCATTAAAATCTATCTTCATACATACATATGTGTATATATATAGATATATATAAATGCATACACACCTGTGTTGCAACAATTACCAAGAAAATAGAAGGTTTAAATTCATTCTAGATAGCTTGGGTTATATGTGTAGATATATATATATATATATATATATATATATATATATATATATGCACACATATACACCTATGTTGCACAAATTACCAGCCAATATAAAATGTAAATTCATTCTAGATAGCTTGGAGTGCATCAACAACTTCTAGATAGCTTTTCTCAAATGTTGTAGGTGTAACTACCCTAGTAAAAATGTATGCAGAATGGGAAAGCATAGACAAGGAACATGAACTGTTTGACATAATGCCTCGAAGTAGATGTCATCTCATGGAATGTGATGATTGTAGGATATTCATGAAATACATTTGTTGATAAGGCTTTAGAAAATTTCAGGAAAATCCAATTGGTAGGTGTAAATTTGTATTCCACAACATTTCCCAATATCCTCTCTGCCTATATCTCAAAATGAGAGCTTTGGAACAGGGCATGCACATGCATCAAAAGCATAAACGATGCAAGTAACCTGATAGATATGGATGGAAAATGTGGAAGTATAGACAAGGAATATGAATCATTTGGAAAAATTCCTCAAAGAAATGTGGTCTCATGGAATATCATCATTGCAAGATATGCTCAAAATGGATTTGTTGAAAAGGACTTAGAAACTTCTACATAAATTCAGTTGGTAATTGTAAATCCAATACACACACACACACACACACCTGTGTTGCACCAATTTACAACCAATATAAGCCTGTAAATTCATTCTAGATAGCTTGGAGTGAATCAACACCTTCTATGCATACATACATACACACATACATACATACATATATGTGTGTGTGTGTGTATCCATCCAACAAACTCTCTTTATATATACATATGTATGTGTATACATATAGATATATATAAACACATACACAATTGGGTTGCACCAATTGCTAGACAAATATAAGATATAAATTCATTCTAGATAGCTTGGGGTATATGTATAGATATATATGAACACATATACACTTGTGTTGCACCAATTACCAACTAATATAAAATGAAAATTCATTCTAGATAGCTTGGAGTGCATCAACACCTTCTAGATATCTTTTCTCAGATGTAGATGTAACTACCCTAGTAAAAATGTATGCAGAATGGGAAAGCATAGACAAGGCACGTGAAGTGTTTGAAATAATGCCTCAAAGTAGATGTCATCTCATGGAACGTGATGATTGCACAATATTCATGAAATAAATTCATTGATAAGGCTCTAGAAATTTTCAATAAAATTCAATTGGAAGGTGTAAAGCCATATTACACAACCTTTCCTAGCATAATAGTAACACTGTAAGGATCTTTGCTTAAACACATTTTGATTCAATCTATGAACATAATCTATTCTCAAATGTTCAAAGATTTTAACTAATGCAAATACTTAAGTAAATAATTTATTTATAGGCTATCCTTCCGTAATATGGCCACTATATCTCCAACCCCAAGGTAATTAAAAATTATCCTAGATTTCTAATAGAGCCAAGTAAATATATAAGAAGAAGGAATCTACTTGAATATATATAAACTTAAATCAAACTAAAAACATCTTTTAGTTTATATCATAATTATAATATTTCATATTCAATGTTAGAATAAAGTTCCCAAATATCTTTGAACTTAAAAAATGCATGGTCCCTTGAAAAAAATCATGAAATAAACAACATGATGTCGTATTAGTTTCATTTCCAGACAAAC
The DNA here is from genome assembly GCA_007258455.2 of Sequoia sempervirens. NCBI lineage: Eukaryota > Viridiplantae > Streptophyta > Pinopsida > Cupressales > Cupressaceae > Sequoia > Sequoia sempervirens. The sequence goes on along the minus strand of VDFB02341093.1, from coordinate 137,028 downwards.
CATCTTCCAAAATATGGAGGGGGGACCAGAACACTGCAAGAATTGAACTAAACATTTCCTTTTTCAACTTGCTCCTGCGATGTTGGGATTTGTTTTTATAATTGGAGGATAACAAGGGAATAAGATCTTGACACCTAGATCTTAGAGAGAATTAGTTTAGCTCTAGGTCAATATTGGAATTTTTAAACTAAAAGAAATTTGCATCTAGGTAGCCAAATTCCACAGTTTGACAACCATAGACTAACATCCAAAGCTTTGCTATGATGTTTAGTTTCATGTAGCTCACATAGTGGCAAAGTGTTCCTCAAAAGAAATTTCACAACAAACCATGTGCAAACTAACCATTATGACACAATGTTAGCCAAATTGGCTATCAAATTTAAGAGTCATAGGACCTATTAAAGTGTACAAACACAAACTCTGTATGATATTAAAAATACATTTGATTTATGGGAAGACTAAACCAAGTTATATTAAATCAAATTATCAATGCCACATGAAATTAGTGATAGTAAGTCCAAAGGCTTGCTGAAAAGAGAATAAGCCAGTTCTTCAGAGTTGACAAACAATGAAAAAGCTAAATAACTTTCCCCTCAATAAGATTCCACTCAACAAGATCTTTGACGATGATGGAAATGGTTGATAAAATGAATTATTTCCTAAAAATTGTACACTCAAATTCCTAAATATGGTTGAGAATTGAATATATGAAAAACTAACTTATAGTCTTGGAAATAAGTTTTTGCATGGAAACTTTTGTTCCAGAAGAACAAACTCACTTTCATCAAGTTAGAGACAATATACACAAACCAAGATATTTGACGAATATGAAGATGGGTAATCAAATATATGTTTATTAATTGATAATTGTTCACTCAAAATTATAAATATGGTACCATGCATGGGATCACTAACCCATGTGACAATAAGCCCAGCACAACAAACTGCTTGTATGAGATGAGGTAGCTTTACCCTAAGCTTTTTTGCTCCCATGCGAACAATCAAAAAGATCCTACAAGGTTTATTCTTAGGATTATAAATGTCTACCAAATTCACCAAATCATCTGGTTCCATATTGTCGCTCACCTTCTAGATAGCTTTTTAAGATGTTGTAGTTGCAACTACCATGGTAAAAATGTATGTAAAATGGGCAAGCATAGACAAGGCACATGAATTGTTTGACATATTGCCTCAAAGTAGATGTCATCTCATGGAATGTGATGATTGCAGGATATTCATGAAATATATTCATTGATAAGCTTTTAGAAAATTTCAAGTAAATTTAGTTGGTAGATGTAAATCCATATTCCACAACCTTTCCCAACATCCTCTCTACTTGTGCCAAATAAGAGCATTGGAACAGGGCATGCACATCCATCAAAATCATAAAGGATGCAAGTTCCCTGATAGACATGCATGAAAAATGTGGAAGCATGGACAAGGCACATGAAAAATTTGAAAAAATGTCTCAAAGAAATGTGGTGTCATGGAATGCCATCCTTATAGGATATGTTCAAAATGGATTTGTTGAAAAGGCCTTAGAAACTTCTAAGCAAATGCAACTGGCAAGTGTAAAGCCAATATGTATATAGATACACACACACACACATACAAACCTATGTTGCACCAATTTCCAACCAATATAAGAATGTAAATTCATTCTAGATAGCTTGGAGTCCATCAACACCTTCTATATATATATATATATATCCTTAAAACTATCCCTTTGTATATACATATGTGTATATATATATATATACACATACACACCTGTGTTGCAACAATTAGCAGGCAAATAGAAGATGTAAATTAATTCTAGACAACTTGGGTAATATGTATAAATATATATGCACACATATACACTTGTGTTGCACCAATTACCAGTCAATATAAAATGTAAATTCATTCTAGATAGCTTAGAGTGCATCAACACCTTCTAGATAGCTTTTCTCAGATGTTGTAGGTGTAACTACCGTAGTAAAAATGTATGCAGAATGGGAAAGCATAGACAATGCACATGAACTATTTGAGATAATGCCTCAAAGTAGATGTCATCTCATGGAATGTGATAATTGTAGGATATTCATGAAATACATTTGTTAATAATGCTTTAGAAACATTTATGTAAATTCAATTGGCAGGTGTAAAGCAATATTCCACAACCTTTCCCAACATCCTCTTTGCCTATGCCAAAATGAGAGCTTTGGAATAGGGCATGCACATCCATCAAAATCATAAATGATGAAAGTAACCTGATATACATGCATGCAAAATGTGGAAGCATAGACAAGGAACATGAACGATTTGGAAAAATGCCTCAAAGAAATGTGGTCTCATGGAATGCCATCATTGTAGGATATCTTCAAAATTGATTTTTTGAAAAGGACTTAGAAACTTCTAAGAAAGTGCAACTAGCAAGTGTAAATCCAATACACACACACACACACCTATGTTGCACCTATTTTGCAACCAACATAAGATTGTAAATTAATTCTAGATAACTTAGAGTGCATCAACACCTTCTATATATATATATATATATCCCACAAAATTTCTTTATATATACATATATGTGTATACATATAGATATATATAAACACATACACACTTGCGTTGCACCAATTACCGGGTAGATATTAGATGTAAATTCATTCCAGATAGCTTGGGGTATATGTATAGATATATATGCACACATATACACCTGTGTTGCACCAATTAATAGCCAATATAAAATGAAAATTCATTCTAGATAGCTTGGAGTGCATCAACACCTTCTAGACAGCTTAAATTCTTAGATGTTGTAGTTGTAACTACCTTGGTAAAAATGTATGCAGAATGGGAAAGCATAGAAAAGATATGTGAAGTGTTTGACATAATGCCTCAAAGTAGATGTCATCACATGGAACATGATGATTATAGGATATTCAAGAAATACATTCGTTGATAAGGCTTTAGAAACTTTCAAGCAAATTCAATTGGCAAGTGTAAATCCATATTCTACAACCTTTCTCAACATCCTCTCTACCTATGCCAAAATGAGATATTTGGAATAGGGCATGCACATCCATCAAAATCTTAAAAGATGAAAGCACCCTAATATACATGCATGCAAAATGTGGAAGCATAGAACAGGCACATTAACCATTTGGAAAAATGCCTCAAAGAAATGTGGTCTCATGGAATGCCATCACTACAAGATATATTCAAAATGGATTTGTTGAAAAGACGTTAGAAACTTCTAAGAAAATGCAACTGGCAAGTGTAAAGCCAGAATCCTCAACCTTTACTAGCATCCTCCCTAGCAGTACTCAAATTGGAGCTTTGGAAGAGGATTTGGACATCCATCAAGGAATAATTGTTAGTGGATTCTTCTCAAAAATTGTAGTTGCAAGTGCCACTTCCAAATACCATAGCCTTTGCAAATACTTGTGTACCAAATTCAATAAAGAAAAAATTATGCACAAATTCTCTCTTGATTGATCTCATATTGTAACTAATTTTCTTTGAATGAAATTTGAAGCTCTTTGGAGTTTTCTATGGTGTTCATGTTGGTATATGGAGCCTAATCAAACTTAGAGGTTAAATTTTCCCCACTTTTGTCAACGTTGTTTCCCCCAAATTATTTAACGGGTTCAAGGGGCAATTCCTCCAAGATGGGGTCAAGGGGCAATGCCCCATGCAGGGTCCAAGGGCAGTGCCCCTAGCATGCTCTTTGTTGCAATACAAGGCAAGGTTGAGGGCTAGCACCACAAAACCTCTCATGATATTTTATTATTTTATAATGGCATTGGGTGTTATTTTTCTATTGGATGACATAAAAAGCCCTATTTTTGTAACTGACATAAATCTTCATAAAAGGCTAAGGGTTTGGGTTTCTGTTGACATTCTATAATCAATTTGATTTACTAGATAATAATATTAGACTCTCTATTGGTGAACATAGCCCAAGTTTGGGTGAACCACATTAAATATTGTCTCTCGCTATTATTATTTATGTGTTTTTTATTCCTCTATTTAATATTTATTTGAATGTAATTGATATTTTCTGCATACAATTCCTAACAGTTCACTAAAGTGGTTCATAACTCCAAACACATAAGGTGCATATACATTTCAAAGATCTTGGAGAGCATGTGCATCATCCCATAATGTATGTTTGACAAGAAAGATGAGCAAATTTAAGCAATTCTTAGATATATTTATACACATATATGTCATTCCCCAAGTCCCAAACCCCCGCAACCTATGCTACACTAGTAATAATAGCAGTCATTCCCTATCTTTAAATTAAAGGTAGACCTTTATTAAATTGTAAAAATGAATCACAACTATAATAAATCACAACCTCTTATGAATGATCAATCAAAGTACAGGAAGGCTATTTAGCATCAAAAGGTATGAATTAAAAAATAAAAGGAAGATTCTAAAAGGAAGCGCTCAATAAAAAGAAGATAGTAAAATAGATAACAAAAATAATAATAATATTCAATAAGAAAGGGAGCACTCCATTGAGGAAAGACATGACTTATTGCAAGGGATATAATTTATTAAAGGATGTGACTTTTCCCCTCAAGAGGAATATATTAAAGAGAAGACATTTTGTTGGAGGAAGGCATCAATTTGAGGATCAATTAGAAATCTGGATATAACCAGCAGCTTGGAAAAAAGGAAAAAAGATTGGATAATTTTGTTTTCCTTGCTCTCGAGGTTATTTTGTGACAATTTTGTTGACAACATTATTTAGTATTGAATGTACAATAGCTACTGTTGAAGCTATAAATGAAATGGTTGCCAGAGTTATTTTCACAGAGTGAATAGTAGAGGTTGGATCATCTACATATGTTAAACTTAATACATTCTTCTTTACAAAGCTTATATGTTATCTAGTAAATATTTATTCATAGTTTTATGCCATTATACTAGTTTTTGTAGAAGATCAAATGTCAAAAGGCAAGGGATTGGCGTGACACAAAGGACTAAAAATTTAAAATATTGTGTTGAATAACTGAAACAACTTGGTTTTCCAAATGGATATATCCTCTCACATGGTTGGTTACTTTAGGTACCAATACACTTTTGATATTATTATACTTTTTTAAACCATGTGTTTATTACTTCAACATAAAAGTTTGAGAGAACATCTTCCCATAGACAAAGAGAGCTAGCATCTCTATATTTGATTCAATTTGCAATAATTCAACATCCTGTCAATGCAATGAGTGCTGAGTGGACTCTTCATTCTCATGATTACATACCACCTACTTATCAATCAAACTATAGGCATACAATTTGTGGGAACACGGGTAACACTATTGTAAGTCCAATGGTATCCCAACTAGAAAAGCATCACATAAAAAGCAGTAGCCCTACTAGTTGTAAGGGTAGGGACCTATCACCAACCCTCACTGCATAATCTAAAACAATAATAAGTTACATACTTTAAGGATAGTGGAATTAGAAGTCAATTATGACTGACGAAACAATGAGGAAGTAAACAGTGGGAAGGCTACAGATGCCTAAATTTACAAGGAAAATTTAATTTAAATTGACTCAATTTTAGAATGCCCACTAACTACAAGAAATATTATTTACTCAGAAATTAATGTGCTTTAACTTATTCTGAAATCAAATGCATACATCGAATGCATCGCATTTCAGTCATGAGATGTATTGAGAATATATATAATGATACATGGATAGCATGAATGATGAATGGAATACTGAATGACTTTGTTTAGACACTGGCAAGCTTCATAGCGTAAGAAAGGATTCATAAAAATCCTTACCTATCAGTCATGTACGTCATGCCGGTCATGCTTTATCAGAGTTCCTGCCCTTTAAATATCACCATAGCATTAACAACACTGAAAAATGTTGCAATTGTAGCCCTTCTATCATGGGTTCTGTTAAAAAAAAAAAAAAAAGTATACACAAACTTAGTTTTCGTTTTAGGGAGAAAAAATCACAAATTTGAAAAAGAAAAAACAATAGTAAAATCAACATAATAATTTAACGTCTCTGCAGTATACATTTTATTCTCTGCGATATACATTTTACTTCAAAAATAAAATTACAAATAGTAGACCTACAGGAAAATACCTTGGAAAGCGACATTTAACTCAGATTCCTAATTTATTTTTATTTACTATTCATACCCATTCCTCCCCGTACTCTTAACTCTATTAATATGTATTTCAGACCCGCAGTCATCTTTGTATGTCTTTTGGCTTTAGTGAATAGTTTAATATATACCTTTTGTTTGTATGGACTTTAAAAAATGCCCTTAACGATTTATGTTTGGCTTTCTCTGCTTGGGGAATGTATACCTTCAAATGGCTCAAACTTAGCATCTATGTCTTGGTCTATAGTCCTTTCCGGCCTGGTTACTAGTGCAGCAGTTTAGCGTTTGGTTGCATCCCTCCTAAATACATTTTGAGCCACTCTACGCAAGATAAATCCTATTGTTTTATTGTAAGTGAGTATTCACTGCTCTAGCTACTTCGGCTCATAGGCTGGCTATAATCTTTCTCATTTGACAGGTGTATGTCCATTAGAGACCCCATTCAAATATAAATTAAAAACTCAATATTTGTAAGTTGTAACCAAGGAGTTATCACTTGGAGGCATGTTTATGTATACCACCTGTAGGAAGCAATTATGAAACAAATAAAAGATCGATTTGTGCAATGAAACTCAATTCGTAAGGGGGGTAAAGTAAACTTGGCTAATGGGTTGTCATCCAATATTTTGATGTACGGCACGGCTAAAAAAAGGTACATACTTTCAGTTGTCGTTGTTCAAGATAATGTGCTTTTCCATAATTACTCTGTGCCTCTTTGGAAAAGGGAATCATATTGGCCTTCGTGAATAAACAGGTCATGCATGCACTGTGATAGCATGACACTTTTACATGGTTTAACTCTAAATATATAATGAATTTTGGATTGAATTATTGTTTATGTCTGTGTTGGAACAACAAACACTATTGAATGTCTTGTAATTAGGGTTCTTAAACATTAATTTGGATGTAATAACTTTGTATCATTGTATATACCACCAAGGATGCATCAGAAATCCTTATAATATTCAGTGCACACTAAAAATATAAGAAATGCAATGAAGACATAAAATTGCAGAATATAGTAGAAGCTTCCTGGTCGGCCCCAAAGAACCGTCTATACAATTAATAAAAACTGAAATCATATAGAATTAATAAAAACTGATGCAGAAGCCTTACTGCAACCCTTTCACCATCAGTGTAGGCTGAAACGACAAAATCTTATAATAATTTATATTTGCACATGCATTGCCAAAACCCTTCCTTTAAATTATATGCTACTCCTAAAAATTTACCATAACACCTGATAAAACACAAATAATCTCCCACGACTTCATAATACCCACAACTTCCTGTCTTAATGTAGTGAGGGAGAGAGTTTGGTGGCATCTTTGCAAACTCTCTCCACTTCCAAAGCAACTCATCTTTGTCGTCCTCAAACAATTCCAAGATAACCAAACCCATTAGCGGACCCAAATCCATATGCACTTCCTGATACCTTACTACCACGAGAAGGGACAACCCATATGCTACGATTGATAATATATCCAAATTAGGATTTTTAAGAATGCCGGGTAATGCAGCTATTCTCACAGGCTTAATGGAAGCATCTCGAATGTTGTACCCCACAATAGTCCTAAGCCCGCTTGCCTGAAAGAAAATAACGCCATTGCACCAAACCATTGTATAAGGAAATATTAAAAGCCCTGTTTTCTCTGAGAAATCAAACTTAATCCTCCATGAATTTTGAAAATGACGATAGATTCGGATGGAGAAACTGTCAGCGTCATAATAGGATCCCAACCTGGCTACCAAATAGAGCTCATCGCCGCTTCCTCCTTGTACAATTCCGATTACCCTCCCATTCACATCAATTTCTATCTCTGTATAAACTTTTATAAGCGGATTGCAAACATAACAAGACTTTCGGGTTTTAAGTACTAAAAGCAACCCCAGCTCTGCACTGGAAAACTCGTAAGGATCGATATATCGTTCGAGAGGAGTTGGGAGGAAGGAAAGAGAGATGGTCTTCCATTTTTGAGTTGAAAAACAGTAGGCCATACAATAGTCTTCAGCGCAGAGAAGCAGCCACGGATTGTTTTTGGGCAATGAGGACAGAAAACTACGCGAGGACAAAATAGAATTCCATTCTTTGCAAACAAGGCGAGAGCGGGAGATTGATTGTAACGGAAGCTTTGCGAATATACATTTCTTTATATGCCGAGGCAACTCATCTAGACTCCACTGCTCTCCCTCTCCTCCTTTTCCTTCAACTCCACAGATAAATTCTCCCTCCATTATTTTCGCTTTCCAAACTAGTTTCTTGTATGTTATTTATTTTCTATCCACGATGACTCCCTCTTATATTTGCTTCACGTGGAGAGCTGCGGTTAAACGACATACGGTTATGAACAGCCAACATGGAGAAGGTAAGAATAAAAAATTAAAAAATAGATAATTTAGATTAGAAAACAAAGATAAAAAAGTTGTAACTATTGTCATCGTTGTTGACATAGTCATGGCGCAAGTTTGAAAGAATGCTTATCGATAATGATGAAGTGTGTGGTGGGTGATTTTCGCATGGAATGGTTGATATCTCCTTTGGTGTAACTCAGACGCCAACCTGAGTAACTCATACCTGGTAAGACGGAAACCTTACCAGATGAGTATATCTGCAGCAGTGAGTAAAACTGTAGTTATGTTAGAGTAAATGAATAATTTATCCCTTACATGCAGGCGCTGAAAATAACTAGGAAAAATAAAATTCAATTCAATTTTATTCTGCATAGAATAGGTGTACGTAGGAAGTGAAAAGTACCAGTTGGCATATTTTGCATGAAGCAGTAACTGTTGTAATTGAATGTAGATTAGGAAATAGTTTAGTTTTACTTTTGTTTGCTTTTATTCATCTACTGTTACCTCTATTTAAAAAGGCTATTGTAATCTGTTTTTATGAAAGAAGTTGAATAAAAATTCATTATTGCTGTTTTTTCTCTGTTTTCGCTCTGCCTTTCCAGCAAGTTAATTATTCTGGGCTCAATTCTCCTTTTTCATAGCAGGGGTTTGCCTTTTTATCTAATCGTTTGAATTTTTTTGTTGCAAAGTAGGATAGCGTAGCGTTTCATGATGAGCAGTAGGGTTGAGTACCCACGAGAGCTATGCCTGGAGAAGATTTCACAGGAAGCTGGGGAAGCCTTTGCAATAGGAGTTGCATGCAGTGCCTTCTTGGAATTTATCGAAAAAACACTTACAATTATGTGAAGATTGTTTTCAATTAATTCATGTATACGATATGTGTGTTTTTATTTGGCAAGGAGTTTGCATATGGTAGGAAGCCATGTATCAATTCATGTATATGAGCGGGTTACAACATATGTTGTTGCACTATTTTACCAATTATAATGAATGGGCATCCAATCTGAATATTTTACCTTTTATCATGATGCTCCAGGTCACTATTCACTTTATTTTTTACATTATCAATAGCTAATGGTTAGAAGTTTGTGCAAAATAAAAATATTTTAGTGCAGATATCATTTGGTTCATTCTAAAAATAGAAGAGCTAAGGTAGATGAGGGGAGAGGTAGGCAATGGTTTCGTTTATGCCTACTTAAAGGAGAGTATCATTGGGCGTAGCTTGAGGAGAGACTTATATACATTACCTAGAGATCAATGGGGTATGAGTTGTTGGAAGGTTCTCACTCCCTTTACTTGGCTCTCCTCTAGATGTTGGATAGTTGGATGACCCTATATAACTGAAAGTGAATTTTTTGTAGATTTAGTAGGGAGTGCCTTGGTACACATGTATACAAAAAATAATGGTGGAAATAACTCCCATGAAATGGGTGAATGGAACCATGGAGATTGGTAGGTACATAGAGGGGCAAACAAAGTCAACTCAAGTTGTTGGTAAAGAGAAGCTTTATTTCTCCATTTAGTGAACATTGAGAAGGGAAAACACACATGACTAAGGATAGGAGGTCTTAAGAGAATCATTTGTTGTTGAATATAATCAGAGAGAAGATTACTCACATGAAGCATACTTATACAACTTTTCCACGATCTCCTATAAGGCACCCTCAGGTGGAGTGGTGTATCAATTCAATAAGGGCAAGAAAATTTTCTAGGGAGACTATCCAATTTTGGACAATGGTTAAGAAATACCATTTGAATGTTTAGGATAATAAGAAATATAATTAGATATGAAGCCTTTATTGAACTTGGAGGAGACCTTACAAAGACATTGAAACTAAAAGTAATTCATTGCAAATATAAAGTTAACTTATTAACGATAATTAAAGATAACCTTCAATTCTCCAAGCAAAATTTTAAATATTGTATTTAATAAAGAATAAAACATACTAACTGAAGTTTATAAATCAATTTCATCCAAAAACAATAAATATTAATTGTTTATTTATAAATTTCATAGAATTATCATAATTATGGGTGTGGCCAATTTTTAATCAAAAATATATTACTAATCAAAAGTTACAAAATAGCCACCCTTTTTAAATAAACATAAGAAACTTAAAAGATAAATAATTTACAAAGATTATAAAATCACAGTCATGAAAAATATTAAAATAAAATATACTTTTGATCTAGATTTTTATATCTTCAAAACTATATATTATTAAAAGTGCAACATTTTAAATCAGCTACTAAGTGAGGCTATAGTTGTGCCTCTATATTGCTGCAGTCAAGTTGAGTGCTTTCTCTAAGCAATGCACTTCAAGTAAATCGATTCATTTTTTGACTACATCAAATTGCGTCTGTGCCACTTTTGACTCCTTGTTTTGCTTCTAGTCTAGTATTGTAGCACCTTGCTATTGAGCCTTGAGACAATTTTGACAAATAATATGTATAAAATTAGAATGTTGTTATCATAGGCTATGCCCAGTCTACACACAATTTATAGCTCTTTGAGATTGACAGCTCTCTCATGCATTTGAGAAATCTTACAAAATAATTTGTAACAATTCTATGTGCCAAAATTCTTGGCAGATCCACATGATCGGATTCCACACTCAATGGCATGTAATGCTTCCTTCCCATAATGGGACCTCTCTCAAACAACCAAGCAAGATTCTTTCTCACAAGCTTGCTAATGGATAGGCAATGATGCTATTTTATTATTATATTCATTCCTTGAGAGAGTTTAAACAAACAATATGTTAACTTCTTAACTCACTCAACATACATGGCACACATACTATCATGCTACCATGAAGGATCCTATTTGAATGGAGGATTATCATAGCTTTGACTATCATGGTAGCAACAACTACTACAATAGAATAATTGAATGATAGTTTTTGTGAGGAACTTCTAGGGAATTCGATTGATGGCATTATGCAAAGTTCTATAAATCAACCTAGGTAATTATATCATCCCTAATTCTAGGAGCATATTGTTAGAAATCTATCTTCTCCTGTCGGGTAAAATTAACAACTATTGATTGCTCCTGATAGTCCCATCTTTGCTCCTAATGACTTCTGAAGAGGCTTCTCTTCTTTCTAGTAGTACCACAATCTTTTCTTCATTATTGTATGGATGTATGGGTTTATTCTCCTAGTAGTGAAAATAGTACGTTGATAATTATTTGTGGTGACTTTTTCTCATGGGCTTTTAATATTTGAAAGTCTATTTAATATGATTTTTTTTGTTGACATGAATGCAAGTTGCTTATGTCATTTATTTTTGTTGAAAAAGGGTTATTTCACTTAAGGTGAATATGAAGTTATCATAAAGGTGTAATTAATGACATTTATTATTTTACTCTTTTGCTTGCTGGAAAAGCTTTCTCTATAAGACTTGTTTTAATTTCTCTTAGCTGGCTTTTATGGTGAAATTAATTGTAATTAATGTACAAGCTATAGCTGTACATTCTTCTTGAGTATTATGCCCAAAAACTTTTTATGAATATTTTTGGTGTAATATTTTTGATATAGAAGAAGAAAATAGAAGAAGAATGATTATATCTGGTTGAGAGTAGAAAAATATTTTTCAATTTTCTATGTAGTTGTAGCTGGTGTTTAATTTTTCTGGGTTAAATCTATATGCAAATTTGGGTTGTTCTTATCTTGTTTTTCTTTTAGTTTCTTTATTCTCCCCTGCCTCTGGCCCTCATTTGGTATCAGAGCCAAAGAAACCTTTGTTTTTCTATTCTATTTGAAGTCATGGCCTCCACTTTTGGTGCATCCTTGTCTAGTTTGTAAACCCCTATTTTTACAGGAATGAATTATGAGTATTGGTCTTTAACTATGAAAGTCCTATTTTGGTCTCAAGATGTTTGGGAAATTGTTGAGAATGGTTATGTGGAGCCAAAGACCAAGCAACATATAATGTACTCACACAAGCTGAGAAAGATGCCTTGGAAGAACAGAGGAAGAAGGATGGAAAAGCATTATTCTATATCCACCAAAAAATTCATGAGACCATACTCCCAAGAGTAGCGGCAACAAAGAAAGCTAAGGAGGAATGTGATACACTTCAACTTGCTTACCAAGGTATGGACAAATTAAAGGCTACAAAGTTACAACTTCTTAGAAGAGAGTTTGAAAATTAATCAATGAAAAACACAAAGTCAGTAGACTCCTTCTTTACTCATGTTGTTGGTTTAACTAATCAAATTAAATCGCATGGAGAATGCATAGAGGATAGGAAAATTGTTGAGAAAGTTCTTAGAAGTATCCCTACTAAATTTGATAATCTTGTTGTGACTCTGGAGGAAACTAAATATTTGAGTTAGTTTAGTGTTGATGAGCTTCATGCTTCTCTTATTAATCATGAATCTAGACTAAATAGGCCAAATATGTCATTGGAAAATTATTTTTCATCTCAATTGTCTATAACTAATGGAAGAGGACAACAAAGATTCAGTCCTAGATGCAGAGGGATAAATTCACCTAGAGGTGGACATAATAATAGTTTTACAAATAGTGCTAGTAGAGGTCAAAGTTAAAATGTTAGAGGTCAAAATTAGAATTTCAATCACCCAAGTGGCCAAAGAGTTGATAAATCACAAGTTCAATGTCATTATTATAAGAAGTTTGGACATTATGCTAATGAATGCAAGGAAAAATAGTATGATCAACACAAACAAGGTTAAAATCAGTCAAGTAATAGCACTCAAAGAAGTACTATGTTCATTGCATACACTAAAATTGTTGAAGCAACTCTTACTAACTCTTCTATTGAATGTAATGTAGTCCAAGAAAGCCCAAGTGGCATATGGTACTTAGATTCTAGGTGTAGTAATCACATGATTGGTAATGCAGATTTGTTTTCTAGTTTAGATAAATCCATTCAAACTGAATTCACACTTGGAAACAACAACAAGGTCATAGTTTTAGGAAAAGGAATAGTTGATATTCTAACCAAAGAGGGGGAGCAGAAAAACATGCCTAATGTATACTATGTTGCTAGCCTAAAGCGTAATTTAATAAGCATTGGTCAATTAGTACAAAAGGGATTTAGAGTGTATTTGAAAAACAATAAGTGTCTGATTTTGGATAGATTCCCAGGCAATCTGGTTATTGATAAAGTGCAAATGACTAGCAACTACATGTTTCCTTTGAGAATAAGATGGGTTATGAAGGGGACAATAGCCAAATTTGTTCATGAGATAAATAATATAAATTATGGAGTAGCATTTAAGGAAGAAAATACAGACACAAAGGGCGAAGCAACATTTCAATTAGTTGTTTTAGATGATTCTTGGTTATGGCATTTTAGATTTGGACATTTGAATTTTGGAGGGTTGAAGCTATTACATATAAAGAAAATGGTGAAAGGCTTGCCACTAATTGAAAATCCAGAAAGAATTTGTGAAGGTTGCATCTTGGGAAAACAACATAGAGATTTTTTTTCGATAGGAAAATCACATAGAGCAAGAGCACCACTTGAGATTGTACATTCAAATATTTGTGGACAAATGCAAACACCATCCATAGGAGGCTACACTTATTTTCTTACCTTTATTGATGATTTCACACAAATCTGATGCATTTTCTTATTTTCAGCAGTTCAAGGCACTTGTGGAGAAGAAAAGTGGCTATTATATCAAGGTCTTAAGGACAAATAGAGGTGGAGAATATGTATCTAATGATTTCATGATTTTTTGTGAATCGCGTGGCATACACAAGCAATTTACAACCAATTATACACCTCAACAAAATGTTGTGGCAGAAAGGAAGAACAAAACCATTATGGAGATGGCTCGTAGTATGTTGACAACCAAACATCTACCTAATGAATATTGGGCTGAGGCAGTGGCAACTCCTATTTATATCATGAATAGGTGCCCAACAAAAAGTGTGAAAAACAAGATACCTCAAGAAGCTTGGACAGGTATGAAGCATAGTGTTTCACATCTTAAGGTATTTTGTAGTATTGCTTATGCACATATTCCTAATGAGTTGATGATGTAAGTTAACTCCAAAGGTTGCTTGCACTGTCTAGTTGAAGACTTTCCACTGTCTCCTACCTGGAACCTGCTACTAAGGTTTCTTATTGAGCTCAAAAGACCATCATAGTCCTTCTCCAACTCATCTCAAAGAGTTCTCCACTAGTGCCTTACCTTTGGAAATCCCACACCTTATTGCAACTTATCACTCTTCCTTGGACTTAGAAGGTTCTAAGTGCCAAATCCTTCATCTGATTTGAACTCCTTCCAGGGAAGATAGGTACTCTATCTCCATTCTTTTTGTAAGCCAACTGATCCATTTTCTTGATGCCCACTCCTCAACCTACCCATTTTCATCAAATTGCCTTGATGAGGCCTAGAACCCTACTACCCCTTACCAGTCAGTTTTTAGCCTTTTTCTCTCACTTTTGACAAACAACTTACCAAACAAAAAGCATTTTTAGACACCCTTTTCAGGTTTTTAAATCTTGCAAAATATTTCTGGTCACTAACTATTTTGTACAGTGCCTTCCTGAGTTCTTGGAGTGGAGGGCTAATTCCCCCTACCTTCTAGGGTTTCTTTGTTTCTTGACTAAACCTGCCTATATTGGATTGATGGAAGCCTCAATCCCCTTGGCATGTGGAAACCTTACTTTTCCCTTCCTGAACTATACGGATTTCGTACTGTGACACCTTTTCCCTGCGTGAGTCCATAATTTTATCTTTCCATACTCCTAACCAGGTGTCTTAGGCTCGCCTAGGGTTTGGAATATACAATCATTGCTTGGTACTTTCTATTACCCATCACTGAAAATATACAAACCATTGGCTTACCTCCCATATTCCACCAAACATAGGAACATTCCGTGGTCGGGGTCTATGGGGAAGCCATTTCCTTATTTACTGCTCAAAACAGTGTTCACAAATCTCTAAATTCTAATCTAAGAACTCCAAACAAAAACTCTACACAAGACAACCTAAATACAAAATGAACTATATTCTACCCTATCAAATGAGCATGGAAACAGTCTCGAACCAATGATTACTGTATTTAGAAGACCACTGTTTCCCAAAGTGCACAGGCAGATACAGTAAAGACAGTATTCTGCCAAAAATAGAGATGAAGAACTTTTACCACCTGCTCTTTAAATACCAAGCACTATCAAAGTTCATATACAAAGAAAGATACAAAAATAGCTCTGAAAATATAAACACACTGCGGTTGCAATACACACAATACCAATATTCACACTACTATGCAAAACACATGGGTTTTCAAAAACACATAAAAACTATTAGAATATGCTCACTATCTTTTATTTTTCTCACCAAAAATTTCTTTTCAATCCACCAACTGACTGTCTACAAGCCATATTCCCATTAGTCATTCCTTTTCCATGTTTCAAGGGGGGGGATTGCTCGTTCCAATATCCCTGATTTTAAGGGAATCCAAGACAACTACCAAACTGCATGCAACCCCTCAATGTTATCATGCAATTGTTGCAATATTCTTGCAACCTCGCCATTATCCTTCTTTTTAGGATCTCCCAACTCATTATCCTCGAGTTAACAACCCCTCAACTGACCTTTAACCTCTTCCATCAACGAGAAAGTGGCTATAACACAAGTTGATGCATCATACCTTCTAACATAACAGTCCAAACCTAAATAAAGCAAAATTTAGCAACATACCAACAATGATAACTAGGATGACACCTAAGCAAAAGATTAATTCAACATACCACACAAGACCTTCTAAGGTCCAACCTAAACACAACATGTTGACTTGGCCAAGGTCAGTACAAGCCAAAAGTTTTTTTCAAACCAAAATTTGTGCAAACCAAATTGTGGTTTGGCCTAGGTGCTCCTGCACCATCCTCCCCAAAACAACAAATTCAATCCATCCTTGGATTGAGTAAGTTAGGATCAATTCCTAACTTCTTAAACTCTGCCTCCTTGATCCATACTGCATCTGAATCAGGTTGTCCATGCCTCTTGATCAAGTGTTCTTTGTACTCCTTGGTCCTAGTCTTCTTGTAGACCCTTGTGTCCAAGATTTGATCAGCTTGTTTGACTGTAACAGGGGGTAGTTTGAGTTCCTCAACATCTTGATTGACTTCCTGGAGTGTTTGATCCAAATCTTGGGGTGGTCCTTTGTAATGGACTAGGTCTGCAACATTGAAAACAGGGGACAGTCCACTGTCATCTGGTAATTGCACTTTAACTGCATTGCTTCCATACTTTTCCAAGATTGGACAGGGACCTATCCTCTTCATTTGCAGCTTATGAGGGACTTCCTTCTGCAACCTAGACTTGTTCAAATGCACCATCACTAGGTCACCAACATTAAACTGAACCTCTCTCCTATGCTCATCCACTTTAACCTTATGCTTCATAGTACTTTCTGCCAAGGTTTTCCTGACTGTGTCATGGATTTCTTGCATTGCATAGGCAAAATCATCTGCATAACCACTTCCTTTGACTCCATCCTTCAATTCCCTCAGCTCATAAACACCCCTGGGATGTAAACCATACACAATTTCAAAGGGGCTCTTCCCTGTTGACCTATTCACTATGTCATTATAAGCATATTCCGCCTGGCCAATAATCTGATCCCATTGTTGACCATACTCCTTGGTCAAGCATCTTAGAAGGTTCCCAAGTGTTCTATTTACCACTTCGGTCTGACCATCAGTTTGGGGATGGTATGCAGATCCAAAGGACAGATTGGTTCCCATTCTTTGCCAAAGAGTCTTCCAAAAGTGACTCATAAATTTAGTATCCCTGTCTGAGACAATGCTGATTGGTAAGCCATGAATTCTGACTATCTCTTTGAAGAAAAGAGAGGCTATTTGACTGGCATCATTGGTTGTTTTGCAGGGTATAAAGTGAGCCATTTTGCTGAATCTATCAACCACAACATACACACTATCCATACCTTGCCTTGTCTTGGGTAAACCAACTACAAAGTCCATGCTTAAGCATTCCCATGGCCTAGAAGGGATTGGCAATGGCTGGTATAGGCCTGCATTTGAAGAAGTTTCTTTTTCTTTTTGACACACTACACAACTCTCTACATATTTTCTGACATCTAAGTTCATCTTAGGCCAAAAATAAAACCTTTGGACAAGCTCTTGAGTTTTGGTGATCCCAAAATGACCACTCAATGCACCATTATGCTTCTCTTGAATTAAATTCTCCCTAATAGAACCTCTAGGAACACAAAGCTGATTCCCTTTAAACAACAAAACACTTTGCAAGGTGTATTCAGCATACTTTCTATGGAAATGGTTCTTAAACTCAAGGCATACCTTATAAATTTCTGCAAAGTCTTCATCATCTGCATATAGATCCTTGAAGTGATCTATTCCCATGCTCTTCAATTGGATTTCTTGGATGGTAAGAACTCTCATGCTCAATGCATCAGCAACTTTATTGAGAGCTCCTTTCTTGTGATTGATGTTGAAGGTGTAAGCTTGCAAATACTCCACCCATTTCATGTGCCTATGACTCAACTTCTCTTGTGAATTCAGAAAACTGAGTGCTTGATTGTCTGAGTACACAATGAATTCCTTGGGAAGCAAATAGTGCCTCTACTTCCTTAGTGCTTGGACCACTGCATACATTTCAAGGTCATAAGAAGAGTACTTCTTGGCTTCACTTAGCTTCTCAGAATGAAAAGCCACCGGTCTGCCCTCTTGGCTGAGAATAGCTCCAATTGCTACATTGCTTGCATCACATTCAATGGTGAATAACTTTTCAAAACTTGGCAACACCAAAACAGGTTGGGTAGCTATCCTTTCCTTTAGCAACTCAAAACTCTTGTTAGCTTGCTCATTCCACAAAAGCTTGGTTTTCATTCCTCCCTTAATGGTATCCAACATAGGAGCACAAATTGCACTAAATTGTTTGATGAATTTCCTATAATACTGAGCAAGACCATGGAAGCTTCTTACCTCTGTTGCTGTCTTGGGAGTAGGCCAATTGAGAATGGCTTCTACCTTGCTGCTGTCCATCTTCAAGTTGCCATGTGATAGAACAAAACCAAGGTACACCAGCTCTGTTTCGATGAACTCACACTTTTCCAGATTGATCTTCAGTTTCTCCTCCTGTAGCTTCTTAAAAATTAGCTCAATGTGTTGGAGATGCTCTTCTCTTGTTCGGCTATAGATTAGTATATCATCAAGATACACTACTACAAACTTGCCAATGTAGTCCTGGAGAATTTCATTCATAAGTCTCATGAATGTGGAGGGGACATTAGACAAACCAAATGGCATAACCAGCCACTCATAAAGACCCTCATTGGTTTTGAAGGCTGTTTTCCACTCATCACCCTTATGTATTCTAATTTGGTGGTAACCACTCTTTAAATCTATCTTGGTATAGTACCTAGCTTCACCTAGACAATCCATGAGATCTTCAATTCTAGGAATGGGAAACCTATACATGATGGTTATCTTGTTTATTTCCCTGGAATCAGTGCAAAGCCTCCATTCTCCTCCTTTCTTAGGTGCTAAGACAGTGGGTACTGCAGAAGGAATAATGCTTTTCCTAATAAGACCTTGGTCAAGAAGTTCTTGAATCTGCCTGGCTATCTCTTCATTCTGTTGAGGTGTCATCTTATAGGCTGCCTTGTTTGGAAGGGTGGCTCCTAGTATCAAGTCTATCCTATGACTTATGGCTCTTTTAGGAGGTAAAGTTGCTGGTTGACCACTACTTACTATGTTCTCATAGGTCTGCAACAAGTCTTGAATCTCGTTGGGCAAATCTTGCTTTTCAGCTGCCTTCTCTTTGCTTGCTTCTCTTGGCTTGATCATTACTACATAGCCAACTCCTTCTCCTTCTTCTAAGGCCTTTAAGAACTCTTTTTCACCAGCTAATAGCAGCTTAGAACTACTGTCTGCACTTCAGTGTCTTCCAACAAAGATTGAATCTTGTATGTTACATTGTCCTTCTTGAAGGTGTATGAGTTCTTAGCTCCATCATGCACAGCTTGACGGTCAAATTTCCATGGCCTACCTAGGAGCAAGTGGCATGCATCCATAGGTAACACATCACATAATACCTTGTCTTTGTACTTGCCAATTGAAAACTCCACCCATGCTTGTTCATTCACCAAGACATGCTGACCCTTGTTGAGCCATGTGACCTTGTAAGGATTCTTGTGAGGTATTCTTGCTAATTTCAGTTTGTGGACTACCTCCTCTGACACAATATTGTCAGTAGAACCTGAGTCTATAATCACCTTGCACACTTTTCCCATCATCTTGCACTTTATCCTAAACAAGGACCTTCTTTGGCTTGGCTCTTCTTTGACTGGTTCTTTGATCGGTGTCCTCATCATGAGATTCTCACCTTCCTCTGAATTCAAAGGTACTTCTAATTGCTTATTTTCTGCAGCTATCTCGTCTTGAATCAAATTAGTTCTCTTGTCTCCTCCATGAGAAGTACTACCTTTCTCTGGACATCTATAGGTTGGGTGTCCCAATTAGTTGCAGTGATAGCATTTCATGTTGGTGAAGTAGCTGCCTCTTCCTTGTCCACCACTCCTTCGTCTGGAGCTGAAACCCCCTCCTCTACCACCTCTACTAGAACTTCCTTCTTGCTGTTCAGAAAATCTGACTTCTCCTTGGGCTCTTGATTCTGAGTTTCTTCCACTATAACTTCCTCTTTGTCC
The DNA here is from genome assembly GCA_007258455.2 of Sequoia sempervirens. Classification (NCBI taxonomy): domain Eukaryota; kingdom Viridiplantae; phylum Streptophyta; class Pinopsida; order Cupressales; family Cupressaceae; genus Sequoia; species Sequoia sempervirens. The sequence goes on along the minus strand of VDFB02341093.1, from coordinate 116,880 downwards.
TCTGCTGTCTTTGCCTTTACCTCTACCTTTGGGGTTTTGTTCCTGCTTCTTTTTTCCTTTCTCCTCTATCTTCAAGGCCATTTGATAGCATTGGCGTACTGTTTTGAAATTTACCAAGCTCATATCTTCTTGGATAGACCACTTGAGTCCATTTAGGTACCTTGCCAACCTAATGCTTTCATCTTCAACCACCTTTGATCTAAGGCATAGTTTTTGAAACTCTTATGTATATGTTTGAACATCCATGTCTTTTTGCCTCAGATTGTGTCTTCTCCTATGCAACTGGACTTCATAATCATTAGGGAGATAAGTTTGCCTTATCTTAGTCACCATTCCTCTCCATGAAACTATAGGACCTTTGCCTTCTTTCTCTCTTTCTGATTGTACAAACTTCCACCATGTGAGAGCTGCTCCTCTCAACCTTGACTTGGCCACCTTTACCTTTTGGGCCTCTGTTATGCCATCACACTCAAAGTGATTCTCAATTCTCTCAATCCAGTCCACAACTAAATTTGGGTCCATTTGTCCACTGAAAAGTGGCACACCATCCAATCCTTTACCACTCAAGGCCTACAATGCCTTCAAGAATGGTTCCTCTGCAAGAACAGGATCAGGCTTTGGAGCTTCCTCCTCCAATTCCACCTCCTTTTCCTTGGCTTCATGTTCTTCTTTCTTCTTTATCTTGTCCTTCACAGTATCTGTTGTTTCTTGGACTTCATCCAGGAGTCTCTCCATCTGAGATATCCTTTCTCTGAGCAACCGGTTATCTTCCTCTTGCTCTTCTACTCTCTTTGCTAGCTCTGCATTTGTCACCATGGCTTCTTCCTCTGGTGTATTCTCTCCAACTGACTCAGTGGTTTGGCTCATTAATCACAAGCCTTGAATCCAACTCTGTGCTTTGATACCAATATGATGTAAGTTAACTCCAAAGGTTGCTTGCACTATCTGGTTGAAGACTTTCCACTGTCTCCTACCTGGAACCTGCTACTAAGGTTTCTTACTAAGCTCAAAAGACCATCATAGTCCTACTCCAACTCTTCTCAAAGAGTTCTCCACTAGTGTCTTACCTTTGGAAATCCCAAACCTTATTGCAACTTATCACTCTTCCTTGGACTTAGAAGGTTCTAAGTGCCAAATCCTTCATCTGATTTGAACTCCTTGCAGGGAAGATAGGTACTCTGTCTCCATGCTTTTTGTAAGCCAACTGATCCATTTTATTGATGCCCACTCCTCAACCTACCCATTTTCTTCAAATTGCCTTGATGAGGCCTAGAACCCTACTAGCCCTTACCAGTCGGTTTTTAGCCTTTTTCTCTCACTTTTGACAAAAAACTTACCAAACAAAAAGCATTTTTAGACACCCTTTCCAGGGTTTTAAATCTTGCAAAATATTTTTGGTCACTAACTGTTCCGTACAGTGCCTTCCTGAGTTCTTGGAGTGGAGGGCTAATTCACCCTACCTTCTAGGGTTTCTCTGTTTCTTGACTAAACCTGCCTATATTGGAATGATGGAAGCCTCAATCCCCTTGGCATGTGGAAACCTTACTTTTCCCTTCTTGAACTATATAGATTCCGTACTGTGACACCTTTTCCCTGCCTGAGTCCACAATTTTATCTTTCCAAACTCCTAACCAGGTGTCTTAGGCTCGCCTAGGGTTTAGAATATACAATCATTTCTTGGTCCTTTCTATTACCCATCACTGAAAATATGCAAACCATTGGCTTACCTCCCATATTCCACCAAACACAGGAACATTCCATGGTCAAGGTCTATGGGGAAGCCATTTCCTTATTTACTGCTCAAAACAGTGTTCACAAATCTCTAAATTCTAATCTAAGAACTCCAAACAAAAACTCTACACAAGACAACCTAAATAAAAAATGAAATATATTCTACCCTATCAAATGAGCATGGAAATAGTCTCGAACCAATGATTACTGTATTTAGAAGACCACTGTTTCCCAAAGTGCACGGGTAGATACAGTAAAGACGGTATTCTGCCAAAAACAGAGATGAAGAACTTTTACCACCTGCTCTTTAAATACCAAGCACTATCAAAGTTCATATACAAAGAAAGATACAAAAATAGCTCTGAAAATATAAACACACTACGGTTGCAATACACACAATACCAATATTCACACTACTATGCAAAACACACGGGTTTTAAAAAACACAGAAAATCTATTAGAATCTGCTCACTGTCTTTTATTTTTCTCACCAAAAAGTTCTTTTCAATCCACCAACTGACTGTCTACAAGCCATATTCCCATTAGTCATTCCTTTTCCATGTTTCAAGGGGGGGATTGCTCGTTCCAATATCCCTGATTTTAAGGGAATCCAAGACAACTACCAAACTGCATGCAACCCCTCAATGTTATCATGCAATTGTTGCAATATTCTTGCAACCTCGCCATTATCCTTCTTTTTAGGATCTCCCAACTCATTATCCTCGAGTTAACAACCCCTCAACTGACCTTTAACCTCTTCCATCAACGAGAAAGTGGCTATAACACAAGTTGATGCATCATACCTTCTAACATAACAGTCCAAACCTAAATAAAGCAAAATTTAGCAACATACCAACAATGATAACTAGGATGACACCTAAGCAAAAGATTAATTCAACATACCACACAAGACCTTCTAAGGTCCAACCTAAACACAACATGTTGACTTGGCCAAGGTCATTACAAGCCAAAAGTTTTTTTTCAAACCAAAATTTGTGCAAACCAAATTGGGGTTTGGCCTAGGTGCTCCTGCACCAGTTGAGGAAGAAGTTAGATAATAAAGGACAAAAATGTATATTATTTGGCTATTCTGAAGAGGCAAAGGCATACAAGTTGTTTAATCCTATCACTAGGAAGGTTACAATCAGTTGTGATGTTCAATTTGTGGAAAATAAAGCGTGGGATGGAAGTATAGAAAAGAGTGTAAATATTGCAATTGTTGTTCCTCATGATGATATGGCAGATGAAGTGATTCCAAAAAAAAGTACAATTTCAATAGTAGCACCTTCCACTCCTGGGACAGCACCACATTCAATAGTTCAAGATACACCTTCATTCACTCCAAGAAGATCTTCAAATTTTTTGTCTACACCATAAGTACAACAGACTCCACAGTCAATTACATCAGTACCTACATCAGTTGGTATCCTTGGAGCAACTCCATCTAGTACTCCAAATACTTCTACATCTTTCGGAACCAACACTAGCAAGTATGCTACCGAGAAAAACAAGGAGTTTGAGTGAGTTGTATAATGATACAACAAATTCGTTTTCAGTTTTTTCCTTATTTTCTCATGTTGATGATCCATTGACATTTGAAGAAGCTATTGGTAATGATAAATGGGCACAAGCCATGGATGAAGAGATTGAGCCCACTGAAAAGAAAAAAACATGGGAGTTGGTTGATCTACCTGAAGGCAAAGATGTAATAAGTGTGAAATGGATTTATAAGACTAAACAAGATGCTGATGGAAGAATGCAAAAACATAAAGCAAGGCTAGTTGCAAGGGGTTTTAGTCAACAACCTGGAATAGATTTCAATGCAACATTTTCTCCTGTTGCATGGATGGACACAATTAGAACAATATTGGCTATTTTCGCTCACAATAAGTGGGTTGTGTACCAAATGGATGTGAAATCAACATTTTTAAATGGATATCTAGATGAAGAAGTGTATGTGAAATAGCCAGAAGGCTATGAGATATTAGGTCATGAAAATAAAGTTTATAGGCTGAAGAAAGCAATTTATAGATTAAAGCAAGCTCCTAGAGCTTGGTACAGCTGTATTGATTCTTATCTTATTCAAGATGGATTCCAAAGAAGCAACTATAAGCCAACTTTGTACATTAAATTAAATGAGAAAGGTAACATTTTAATTGTGTGCTTGTATGTAGATGATCTAATCTTTACTGGTGATCTCAGCATAGATGTTTTCAAAACAACAATGAAAAGTGAATTTGAAATGACTGACTTGGGACTTATGAAGTATTTTTTGGGCATTGAAGTCCATCAATCTAATGCTGATTTATTTATTTCTCAATCCAAATATGCAAGTGAAATTTTGAAGAGATTCAATATGGTGAAATGCAAGGCATCCCCAACACCAATCATGATGGGTTTGAAGTTAAGCAAAGAGGATGATGGACCATGTGTAGATCCTACATTGTTCAAAAGGATGGTAGGAAGTATTATGTGTTTGACGGCCACAAGGCCTGATATTATGTATGGTGTAAGTCTAATTTCAAGATTTATGGAGTCACCAAAAGAGTCTCATTGGTAGGCAAGTAAAAGAATATTGAGGTATGTGAGTGGTACAAAAGACTTTGGTATATTATATTCTACTTCAGATGATTTCAAGCTTGTTGGTTATACAAACAGTGATTGTGGGGGAAGTATAGCTGATAGGAAAAGAACATATGGGTACATTTTTCATCTTGGTACAGGTGTTATTTCATTGGCCTCACAAAAACAGCCTATTGTGACTTTATCATCACCTGAAGCCAAATATGTGGCAGCTACTAGTGTAGTGTGTCAGGCTATGTGGATGTGTAGGATGTTGAAAGATTTAGTGAAAGATCAAAAGGAAGCCACTACAATATTTTGTGATGACAATTTTGCAATCGCTCTATCTCAAAATCATGTTTTTCATAAGAGAACTAAGCATATCAATACTAGGTATCATTTCATCGGAGAGCTTGTTAACAATAAGGAGATTTTCTTAGAATTTTGTAAGTCTAAAGATTAGTTTGTAGACATTTTTACCAAACCTTTGGTGAAGGACACATTTTAGTATTTGTGAAGCTATTTAGGAATGCTTGATCATGCAAATATACTCAGTTGAAGTTTGATGCAATTTTGCTCACCCCTAGTAGTTGTAATTAAGGGAGAGTGTTAGAAATTTGTCTTCTCCTATTAGGTAATTACAACTACTGATTTCTCCTAATGGTGCCATCTTTGCTCCTGACGGCTCCTGAAGAGCCTTCTCTTCTTTCCAATAGTACCATAATATTTTCTTCATTATTATATAGATGTACAGGTTTATTCTCCTGGCAGTGATGACAGTGCATTGACAATTATTTGTGATGGCTTTTTTCTCACAAGATTTTAATATTTGAAAGTCTATTTAATATGATTTTTCCCTTGACGTGAATCCAAGTTGCTTATGTCATTTATTTTTGTTGAAAAGGGGTTGTTTCACTTAAGGTGAATATTAAGTTATCATAAAGGTGTAATTAATGACATTTATTATTTTACCCTTTTGCTTGCTGGAAAAGCTTTCTCCATAAGACTTGTTTTAATTTCTCTTAGTTGGCTCTTATGGTGAAATTAATTTTAATTAATGTACAAGTTGTAGCTGTACATTCTTCTTGAGTATTCTACCCAGAGACTTTTTATGAATATTTTTGGTATAATATTTTTTATATAGAAGAAGAATGAATATATCTGGTTGAGAGTGGAAAAATATTTTTCAATTGTGTATGCAGCTACAGATGGTGTTTAATTTTTTTGGGTTAAATATATATGCAAATATGGGCTGTTCTTTTGTTGTTTCTATTTTATTTTCTTTAATTCTCCCCTGCTTCTGGCTGCCACCCTTTTTAAATAAGCATAAGAAACTTAAAAGATAAATAATTCACAAAGATTATAAGATATAGTCATGAAAAATATTAAAATAGAATATACTCTTGATCTAGATTTTTATAACTTCAACACTATATATTATTAAAAGTGCAACTTTTTAAATTAGCTACTAAGTGAGGCTATAGTTGTGCCTCTATATTTCTGTAGTCAAGCTAAGTGCTTTCTCTAAGCAATGCACTTCAAGTAAATTGATGCCTTTGTTGACTACATCAAATTGTGTCTGTGCCACTTTTGACTCCTTGTTTTGCTTCTAGTCTAGTATTGTAGCACCTTGTTGTTGAGCCTTGAGATAATTTTGACAAATAATATGTATAAATTTAGAATGTTGTTATCATAGGCTATGTCCAACCTACACACAATTTACTAGGTCTTTGAGATTGATAGCTCTCTCATGTGTTTGAGAAATCTTACAAAATAATTTGTAACAATTATGTGTGCCAAAATTCTTGATAGATCCACATGATGGGATGCCACACTCAATGGCATGTAATGCTTCCTCCCCAAAATGGGACTTCTCTCAAACAACCAAGCAAGATTATTCCTCACAAGCTTGCTAAAGGATAGGAATTGATGCTATTTTATGATGATATTCATTCCTTGAAAGAGTTTTAACAAATAATATGTTAACTGCTTAACTCATTCAACATACGTGGAAAACATTATATCATGCTACCATGAAGGATCCTATTTGAATGGAGGATTATGATAGCTTTGACTATGATGGTAGCAACAACTACTACCATAGAATAATTGAATGATTCTTTTTGTGAGGAACTTCTAGGGAATTGGATTGAGGGCATTATGCAAAGTTCTATAAATCAACCTGGGTAATTATATCATCCCTCATTCTAGGCGTATATCCCACCACCAGTTCCCATGCACATCAAATCTCCACTCCATAGGTCAAATTTTAATATTTATATCAAATGCCAATATATATTTGAACATCAAGTTTGATGGAATAAGTGGCCAGTTTGTTGGCATTGATGGAGAATGAAATTCAGTGAGAGACTGTTGACATTCATTTTTTGTTAATCCTGACTAGATGAGGGTTTTTCTTGACTATTTAATGAGGTATAAACCAAGAATGGAAGTTTCAATAATAGTCCTCAAGTCAGAGGATCTATATTCCATTTAATCTATATAGGAAATTTTTGTGATCATCATTCTGGAAATATCAGCCTACTTGTGGAGTGTGAACTGTCTTTAATTATTTTTGGAATGAAAGGTCAACCATTGGCATGAAAATTTGAATCAACTAGCTCTAGATTTGAATGTGGGCACAAAGTCTTCTTGTTGTGAATTTTGACATATTTTCAATTCTGCCACCATTAGCTAATGTTGTGTTTGTGTTTTATTGAATATTTAGCTCCTAGGTTTCCTTTTTGAGCTTCTATGGTAATTTCTCCTCGTTTGAATTTATATTTTTTATATGAACTCTATTTTTCACTTGTACACCTCTGTTTGTACAATCCTCAAATGAAGTTCTCATGATTTGTTCGTTTCTGTACTATGGAATATCAAATTAGAGTACATAAAATCCCCCATAACAATTTCACACAATGGTTTTCTCCCACTTAACTACATGGACGTAATTGAACACCTAATTTATTAAATTATGGATTTTGTAGTGCATTTTAATATTTATTGTCAAATTGTATGTACAAAACAAATGCATTTATTTAATATTTTGTCCTAGGAAACCTAGTCCCCCTATTCTAGCTCCAAATTTAAATATGTTAGTGGACATTTTATCATTTGAATTTCAAATGTCCAGAGTCGGTTGCCTAGATTTAAATTTTGATAAATTAGAATAATTGCATATAAATACCTAGTTATTATATCATTTGAAGGACATCTAGAAATTATTGGCCAAATTGGTGATCAAGAGCATTATCAAGCAAGTCAAGAGTAGCATTTTAGAGATTTATTGCAAAAATTCAAGATCCAAGCATCATGTCAAAGTGTATGTGAGTTTGTTCATGTTCATGTTATCATATTGTTTCTAAAGACTAACCCTTAAAGGTCTCCAAGAAAATCAAGCCAACAACAATCAATCCAACAACAATCAAGCAATGAGGAAAATTGTATGACTTTAGTCCTTCAAGTAAGCCATTTTTGGAGTGGTGAATTATAGATCATTGTTGATTTATCATTCTTATATCATTTATTTTCCTTATCATTGACATTGTGATTGTTGAAGTGGTAAAACTAACACGAGGTTTGAATAAGGCAAGCCCCTAAATGGATGAACCCTCTCTCTCTATTTTCATGTGCAAGTTTCAAATTTGAAGAAAAAGTGGGGAAGTTTGAAGGTCAATTATTCATTACTACATTTGAACCCTACACCTTGACAACAAACAAAAAATCAATAATAGAATTGTTTGAAAATGTGACAAGAAGGAAACAAAAGCTCTGATATAACTCCTAAGCACTACAAAAACAAATCAGAAGTTGGTTAACAAAGACACTATTGCTAAAGGTGACTTAGTCATCCAAAGTGAGGCTCAAATTCACATCATATGTGTGCATTATCGTGTTCTATCTATTTCAATAGTCTAAATTTTTCTTTGATATTTTATACTTACTGTATTTGTATCAAAACTAAAATTTGCATCATTAGCCTAGTTATAGCATTGCATTTCATCCCTAAATTCATTCTAGATTTCTAGGAAAATGCAAGTTGACTCAACTTTTAGGTTGCAAGTTAGTCTTATACCTTGTCCAAATCCATCAAACCCCCGCTACCCCAAACCCATATATGAAATATTTGGAAATGGTGTCAAACCCTAGAGTGCAATCCTGAAGGTTTCCCTTTTCCTATGTTTCATTTTGGTGAACCTAACATATTAAAATTATATACCTTTTGAAATTTGAGTTAAATTATCCTTGATCTAGGTTTAGTATTGAATTATTTTGCATTGTTCATTTAGGCATTTATTTTTTCATCATAAAAGACATAAAAGTTCAAAAATTTGCATGTAATATTGCATTATAGGTTGCAATAAGGTTAATTTCAGTCATCTTAAGTCTGATTTACATTCAAATTGAATTTAGAAATCTACATTAGGTCACTTAAATTTGAAAGTATTCATTACATTCATTTAGGCATCTTTCATATAGCTCAAAAAGTGAAAAAAAAAAATTGTTTTGTTTCAAAATTGTATCAAAATTATCATTTTAAGATTTTGGCATATTAGGGTCAGTGGATTATTTCATTCTATACCTAGAAATTGCATTTACATTTGTTATTCATTGCTTGAAAATATTACAAATTGTTGCACACTTGCATTGTGATTACATAGTCATAAAATGGAGCAAATTTTAGAAAAAATTCCCTTTTAGACTTGTTTGTGCATAGATCTAAGATCCTTAAGTAGTATAACAAACAACCAAACTTTGAAATTTATGGAAATGTATAGTTGACATAGTTAGCCTAGGCAACTTAGTATAGCTATTTTTTAGCTCAGATTTCTCTTAGACCCATGTTTTTGTGTTTACTGTCTTCTTTTGTTGTCTAATTTTTTCTTGAGTGTTTTTCTATGTTTGTTTTGCAATTTAGTGATCACAGTGGGTACACCTATATTTTTGAAACTCAGATAACCTTAACAAGTTAGTGTGGACTATTTCCAATAATTCATTGAGATGTAGTTGTATACTTATAGAATCTCATTCTATTGTTACATCGATTGTGGATCATAAGCCTTGCAACTCTTTCACTTAAGGTATTGCCAATACCATGTCCATCTTGGAGTCAATCCTTATTATGAGTGTACTAATGATAACTTCACAAACAAGCACCCTTATTAATGTTGAGATTGTTTTCACCCATGTTCTCGAAGACAAACTAAAATAATTAGAGAAAGGCTTAGAGGGATTGCAAAGCTATTTGAGTATTGAATCTTCAACTGGTCTAATAGTTCATAAGGAAATTGATTGATGATGCCCAACTATTAGAGATTTTGCATAGCCTAGCCTCAAGCTTTTGGGTACACTTAAATCCAAGGACAAAGTCAAATCTCCCTCCCTAAAACTATTTCCTCTATCCCCACATACACATTTCCAACTATAGTTTCAATGATACAACAAACACATGGCATAAATCTAACCTTAGGGATTTCAAGTGGAAACCCTTGTAGTTTCATGACATCACATGTGAGACCTCAATATTCATCCCCTCTTATAAACTTGCAACAGACTAGTCCACCAAGAAATTACACAATCCCACCATATTCACCACATTCTCAAAAAATTTCAAGCAATGATTCTATCATAAATCAGCTATTGCAAAATGTAACATCATTCCAAAAAGAATTATCAACATTAAACCAAAATAAAAATGGAAAATCATCACAATATGTCAAAAGGAGCCCACTGTCACTTGAAATATTTAAAACACCCATGCCATAAAATATTGAGATGCCTATATTTGATAAGTACAATGGTAAAGGAGATCCAAATAGTCATATATCAGCTTATATGCTATTGTGTAGTGATTTCATCTTCGAGGATAAGCTCTGGTGTAGGAGCACCTGGGAAAGGACTAGTTTTGAATGAAGCTCAAAATTTTGTTGTGTTGTTCATAAGGTCATGTAGACCATTAGAGGTGATCTATGGGATTTTTTTTATTAGTTGGAAGGAGGTTGACAAGAGTTAAGTTGTTTTTGCTCTTCATTTTGGCTAGGTTGTAAAAATTGCCTAAGTTTTGAAAACACAGTGTGTTTTACATTGTTTGATCTAGGTCATCTTAAAGGCCGATCCATGAAGCCCAACGGTTTTTGGAAGCCTATTAAAGGCATGAATCGACTTTGGGGCAGGGTTAGAAGCATTATTATTGTGTGACCTATCTGAAGATTGAAGAGAAACAGCGTTATATGCAGAAATTCATGTGTTTTGCAGCTTGTTTTTGAGTTCAATGGATTATTTTTTGTTCCTTTGTAGCTGTGGAATGTAGTGTAGTTCACATTCAAGCATTTTGAATTCATTAAATAGTTTCTTGTACAGTTTTAAAGCACATTTTTGTACTATGTTCAGTGTTTCCCCGTTTTTGTTTTGAATCAGACTGTATTTTGAAGATGTGGTGCTAGAGCACTTTTCCTCCATACAATCTGTACGACCCTTTGGAAATAGTACCTATTCACCATGCTTGTAATTAGGTTAATTTTTAGGTTTTGTGTGAGTTCATTGGATGCTAGCAAATGGATGCCCTAGGCGAGCCAGAGCAGGCTCGGTTGGGGTAGTCTTGAAGTAAAAACCCCATATCTTGCAGGGGAATAAAGATCTTAGCGAAATTATTTTTTGAGAATTTAAAGAAAGGTCTTAGCTATGCCTGGAGATCAGGAGAGGGTTCTGGTAGTTCATTTGGAGTGAGAATTCCTTGACAGACTTCAAACAACTTTGTGAAACTTAGAAACCCTAGGGTTCTTGAGCATTTTGGTGTCTGGACAGCGTACGGCCTAAGCAGGCTTGAAACCACAAGAATCTTGGAGGTGAGGGTAGGGGAAACACAATTCCTAAAACAAAACCCTAGATACTTGGTGGGTTTAGGAGGGAAAAGCATTTTACCCCTGTTCAGAGACCTAATTGGGGGCTCAAGGCTTCTAGCCTTTCAAACCCTAGGAAGGAACCTTGAGGAAGCAATGGAAAGTTGGATGTTTGTGGTTGCACAAGGACCCTAGATTGGTCATTTTGAATCTTTTGAAACACCCTCAAACCCCTGCAAGAACCTTGAATAAGGTTGAGGTTATTTGGCCTTTAGGGTAGATTAAGGGCCAAAGGAGAGAACATGGTGAAGCACCAAGATTTGCTTGGAAGAAGGACAACTTGTTGATAGGAGAGGAGTTGGTCAGATAGCCAGGGGCACCTAGCCATGAACAGGGACCTATAGGTTAGGTTGGTGGAGCAAGGAACCAAGGAGGTCTAATAAGGAAAGGCCTAGAGCAGGAATCAGGGAGTGATTCCTCCAATCCCTCTCCCTATCAAGCTCCTATCTAAAATATTTCCTAGGTCATAGAAAGACATGGCCTTGGAATGGTTTTTCTCATTTCTAAATAACTCGATACATTCATTCAAAAAACTTGTTGATGCATTCATCCAACACTCTCAAGCAAATATTGGTCTTGCAATTACATTAACTAATTTAGTGAGGTGAAAACAATTAAAATATAAAAAATTAATAAACTTCATAGGATGATATCAATTAATTTACTCACAAATAAACTATGCTCATGGGTATGTGTAGGATCATCATGGAAAAAACATGCCCTTAAGTGGCAAAAAATTTAGAAAAATCAAAGTTAGGAAAATTGGCGTTAAAATTTGAATAAATTATCTATATCATTTCAAAAGCATGTAAGAATATAATATGTAGCAAACTGAATGTAGTTTCTTAACTATTAGGTTTTTTTTTTTTTTTTAAATCTATTTGGTGAAAATTTGAAATTTCAAAGTAGTAGTACTTAAATTTCAAGCAAAAAATAAAAAGTAGGTGTATGTCTGACCACCCTAACCACAATAAAATGATAATATTTTTTTATAAGATTTTAAATATAAGTAGAGGACTCATGTCCAGATTTGATGCATATTTTTTTATAATCTTTTCCAAGTAAATAGTTAATTATGAATTTTTTATTACAACTTTTAAAAAATATAAAAAAATGTATGTCTGACCACCTTAACTTGGTTAAAACTTCATGAAATTCATTTTTTTTTAATCCTATAGTATGTGAAGCATAGAATGTGATGCATGTTTTAGATTCAAAAAATATGACACCATTTGAAATCTATAGATATTTTTCAATCAGCCTATCAATAAGGACTTTAGTCATAATTCAAATAGAAAATGAATAATAATTATTTATTAAATTCAAAGTAAAGAATAATTTATATTAGTGGAAAGTTGAGAATCTCCTTTAAAAACCCTTTTCGTTTCATTAATTTTGGGAAAAAAAAAATTGTCAGCCACATACCCATCATATTGCCACTTTTTGGCCCATCATGATCTTGCACATACCCTCATCCTAATTGAACTTGGTAGCAATGAGAAGCCCCCAAACCCTAGCTCTGACAAAGAAGTCCCTTGTGGCAATGGCTTTAGATTATAGCAATGAAAAAGGTAGTGCATATGATGGTGATGGTGATGGTTTATTTGTTAAAGAAGAGGGTGAGGATGGCAACATTTCTATAGATTTGGTTTCTCTAGTTGAATCTCTTGGATTTGTTGGTGGCAGCTCTATTTCTATCAATGATCTGAATTTTGTGTTTAAGGATTCTTTCAAGATTTTCAAGTACATAAATATGATGATGAGCTCCCACTTGACATTCTCTTGGAGGCCCAATTAGTAGCGAAGCTACGTGTTGATCCCCTCTTTTTTGTGGGGAACAACAATATGTTGGATCATAAAGAGGATTTGTTCCTTCTCCAAGGGGCTGAGTTGGCAAGGGTTTTTTCAAGCTAGTTTTCAATGGATTTTCTCTTAAGAGGGGATTTCCACTATCCCCTCCCAAGACCCCCGCCTCTACCTCTAGATTTTCTTGAACTACTTTTTCTTCCTTCCCCTACCACAATTTTTTTGATAGAAGTGTTTGAGTATTCCCTCTCTCTTTAGGGTGGCTCAACCCTTGGTTCTCCCTATTGTGGGTTGCAATGGGATTTTGTTGATTGGATTCCCCATTTTGTGGAGCTTGAGTATCCTCCTCCATGTGGAATCTTTGTTTTTGGTGGTGTTTCTTCTAAGGCCTCTTCTAGCTAGGATGTGATCAGAGTTGCTAGTGCTCCTCTTACTCCTCTCACTATTCTTGATATGTGGATTGATATAAATTTGGTTGGTTTGGAAGTAGAACTTCTTGGTAGATTTTATGGCTTTACACTAAGTATTTTTTTTATTCACAGGCGAGCTTCAAAGCATTGTCTATTCTTGATCTTTGCATAATGGCCTTGATGAATGGGTTCTTTCTTTTCTCCTTTCATTCCTTGGAGGAGTACACTTGCATTTTTCAAGAAGGCCCTTGGTGTTTTGGTAAGGACTTTCTTCACCTTCAAAGTTGGTATGTTGTCTTTAAGGCTATCTTAGGATTCATCTTTTGTATCTTTTTTCTAACTAGTTTAGCATTTTTTGCAAGGACTATGTTGTGTGTCACTATCCTAGCATCAATTCCTAACATTTCCACATAAGTCCAAGCAATTTTTTTTGGAAATTCATGAAGTAAAATTACATGGTCTTCCTATTCATCTTCATCAAGGAACTTTCCTATCTTAATCACTTTCTCCTTGTTAGTGATATCCATTGGTATGTTAATTGTATCTGTAATACCCCTCATGTTGTTTGGACTTGATACTTATGTGGTTTTGATTGATACTTTGAGACTGTGATTGTTATTACTTATTGTTTAATTTGGTTTCAGTAATACATTGTGATGCAGTGGTTTAGTAATTAGTTTATGATGTGATTAGTTAGTTAGCAATGTTACTTTACATCTAACGTTGTATTTGTTAGTATAGCTTTGGTGTGAGGACAGGGTAGCACCACTCGTTCGAGTGGCCTACTACACTGCAATTCCTTCTCATGATATGATGCTTTGATTATATACATATGTTACTTGACATTTATTTGTATGCAGGAATTACAGGAATTAAGTCTTGATTCCACCTGTTTCGACAGGACAGGGTGAGCATTAAATTAACCCAATGGGTACAATGTTGAAGAAGGGAGTTGATTAGGAAGTGTCCCCGTCCCAAGTCCATCATCCCGTTGTGAGTTTGTTGTGTCATGATTGAGGTTTTGTCCTTGTCGTTGTGTAGTTTGATTGTTGATTAATTATTTTAATTATGGTTAGTGATAATTTAATTAATCTTATTTTATAAGATTAATTAATTTTGTCTTGTTGCTTTAATTAATTGTAAGTTAGTTAAATGTTGAATTTAAAATATATTGTAAATTTAAATGTTAGTTAATAAATTAAAAGTGTAAGAATTTAATTTAAGTTAGAAATGATGATGATAATTAGATATTATCTTTTTCCTAATATTAAATTAGAAAAATCTGTAGAGAATATCTTGAGAATATAATTAATTTTTAATTAAAATTGTGAGATAAGTGTGTGCTTTTAAAAAGCAGGAAACAAACAAATGATTGAAGAGGATTTTTGAGGAAAAAAGATGCGAGTTTTATTGGTCATTATTTATTTTTATTGGGAAGAGATTTTTTAGACACACAAGGGTTTTTTCTGGTTTTTGGTCTGATAGAGCAAAGAAAAGATAGGTTTTTCTTTTGTGCTTCTTGGTGAAAGTTGTTCTATAAGAAAAGAATTGTTTTGAAGAAAAGACTGATTGAGAAGAGAGCTGAAGGAAGGAAATTGAGAAAAAGCTACAGAGGGGATTCTACATTGAACGAAGGACTCCAAGTTCCCTTAAACTTATTGTTTTTCTACTTTTAGTTTCTGTAAACAAAATATTGGCTACCATGTTTTAAAGTTAAATACTCTACATTTTGAAAGAGGCTTTCTCTGATCCAAAATTTGTGTTATTAAATCTTTGAATTTATCTGTTTGAAAATTATAGTTAAACCTTTCAATTTCTTCAATAAAATCGAGTTAGGAAAATATTGCTTTGGAAGTGAATATCATTTTATTGTGGGTTGAATTTACATGCTTAGATTTATATTGGGTCTATTGAAAAATCTATTTGTTTAATATTGATCGTTTTGAATCTCTTGATGTATATATATGGATATATATATACTTACTGCTCTTTTTATAAAAATATATATTTTTTCAGATTTCAAAATTGTATATAGAATGAAATATGTTATCAAAATAAATTGGATTTTCGAAATCCATACTTTTTTTTTGTCTGAAAACAATTTTTTTTTAAATTAAAATAAATAAAATAAAATATAAAATAAAATAAAACAAAAATTATGGGGGGGTGGGGGTCAGCTGAGGCCGTACCCCCATGACCCCTATGGTCGGCTGTACACAGCCGCCATGGGTTGCGCATAGTAGCCAAGGCTGTACACGACAACCAAGGCTGCTGGTCACAACCTATGGGGGCTGCGTACCCCCCACAGTACTAAGTACTGTGGCTTATATATTGTGTGTTGCATGCTATTTCATTTGGTATTTCAATTTAGATTTAATATACATGCAATTTTTATGTTATATATATATATATATATATATATATATATATATATAACTAACATAAAAATTGCATGTTGATGTTTAATGAGGGTCTTTTCATTGCTTGTGTTATCTTAGAAGGAAAATATCCCAAACCAAATTTTGCTTCTTGTGTGTTACGTTCTATAGGAACACAAATGCCTTGTTCTTTCCTTCCACATCCTTTTCCACTATAACCAAGTTGTTTCATAAGCTCATAACCTCTTCCATAAAGTTTTTCCATTTCTTTTAGGTTTGGTGGTTGTTGATAGTCTATCTTGTCAAAGTTTGTTGTATAGCTTGTGTCTTTTTTTAGAGTAGATGATGTAGATGCTTGTGAGTTTTCTTCTGAATTCTGCGTTGACATTACCATTGGTTGCTCTTTTTTTTTAGTTTCTTTTGTTGTATTTTTTCATTCTTCCATAAATTTTGGAGTGAATTCTAAAGAACCCAATCATCTTCCAATAACTTTGACACTTTTTCCATATCTTGTTTCTCTTCTTTCATAGGTTTTATCTTTGAAGTTGGAGTTAATGTGTTTAGAGGACTTGTTGTTCCTTTTTCAACTTGTAAGCAACTTTCATGCTCAAGATCTACTTCAATTTGGTATACTTTGTTGTTAAAGATATACTACACGATACAATGAAGAATCGAAGGCACTACATACATCTCATGAATCCAAGGTCTTTCTAAAATAATATTGTATGAAAGATCATGAGGCATAACATCAAAAAGAGTTTGTAATGTAGCCTTTCCAACTATAATGGGAAAAGTAATCACACCAAGCGGTTTCTTTCCTACATTTTCAAATCCTCGAATTGATAAGGAATGAGGTTCAATTCTTGATTTATCCATGCCAAGTCTATCCAAAGGGGTCACACTACACACATTAAGGGATAAGCCATTATCACCAAGGGTTCACTTTATTCTTGTCCTATTGAAGATAACTATTATCATGAAGGAATCATTTTTATTTCTCATCTCCAAGGGAGGTAGCTCATGTTGATGAAAAGTAATGCCTATCTTAACTGTATTCATTCCTTGAATTAGAGCTACTAAATCACTTGCATTTATGCTAGAGGGAACCACAACTTGTTGCAAGGATGTTTAAAGCATAGTATGATAATTGGGTGAATTTTGAATTAGGTCTGAATGGGGATATCTTTGTGAGAGTATTCTTTTTTTGTTCAACAAGATCATACTCCTTCCCACTATGTGAAGGAAAACGAGGATCACTAGGAAAGATGGGTTGAGGAAAAGGTAAGGATGTTCAAGTTGTTTTTCTTGATTGTGGATTGTTTATAGTGTTATATGTATGATCCATGGTATTATAACTTGATTTCTATGAAGCATTATTCTTAGGTGGTTCAAGGATGAAAACAGGTTTTTTTTGAGTTTGGATATAGGATGAGTTGAGGTTGAATCACATTAATTTCTCTTTGTTTTGTTTTTTTGTAACAAGCCTTAGTGGATGAACCTTACTAGATGAAATCCTTAAGGGCTTCATCTAACATGTCAAATTCATCAGTACTACAAGGCTTGAGGGTTGTGTTAACTTGGAAAAGGAGATTTTACATACTCAAATAACTATGCTTTCTCTAAGGGGTCCATTGGTTTATAGGTGTTTTGGTTTTGTTTTCTAATGAATACCAAGTGTAATCCAATCTTATCAAACTATGAACTAATGCTAGAAATAAAAGTGAAATAATCTAATTCTATCCACAATTGAAATGAAACCAAATTAAGCTAGATCTAATGAAAAGAATGAAATAGAAACTCAGTAAACTAAAATAGATATCTAATAATAGTAGACTGAAACATAGGAATGAATTTTTTAATGTCGTAAAATGTAGATTCAGGTTTGATACAGGACTAAATCACCCAAAGGGGCGTATGAGTCCTAATTAGGGTTTTTGAAGGGTACAAATGTTGAAAAACAATCAACACATAATTCCTAGAAATTGGGTAAAATAATCAGTATCGGCACTAAATTTCCCAGAGGGGAAAATGAGTTCTAGATTAGGGTTTTGATACTAAATTAAGCAAATTATAAGTTGATTTTAGGGTTTATAACTTGTATGTTGTCTTGAATATGTGAAATTAAATATTTCAAATGAAATTCAATGATGCAAGATGCAAAAATGCAACCTATATGCGCTTTCACTAATGTAAGATTTAGAAGCCCTAAATGAAAATTAACTAATGTAAGAACTAATGTAAAGCTAATGTAAGCTTTATGTAGGACTTTGATACACTCCAAATCAGAAATAAGGTGTCCAAAGGTTAGTTTCACCAAAATAAACACATGAAATAGGGTGTGGTCGACCTTTTAGGAGATGGAACACAAAATAAAGGGAAAGGGATCAATCCTATTTCACTCTTAGTTCATTCAAGGAAACCCTAGAGGTCTCAAACTATCAATTCAATTGAGAGAAATAGATTGCTACAAGGTATCCTTGGGTGTGATTAAAGAAAGGGGGTTCACCACTAATCAAGTGCTTAGAAAGAAAGAGATAAAAGCAATATGAAAAACAATATGACAGAAAATAAAACTTGAAATCAAATTGATAAATAGAAAGATATAGAAAGGAATCAAGAGGATTGGAGATGACTAAGAAAGATATGAAAACCTTAAATTTTGTTGTTTTTGAATTGTATTGGGACCCTTATGCTAGACAGGGCGGTTTAGTCCTAGTTTAGGGTTTTTGGGTAGAAACTGGAATCTTAAAGTGACAAGTTTAAATCTACTAAAATCTAGTAAAAGTGCTATACTAGGACTCATACACCCAAGGGTGGAAATTTAGTCCCATTATAATTTTCTAGAAAATAAGGATCTAAATATGTTCTCCTATCTTTGCACTTCTTTCCTATGCTTTCCAAAATTCGTTTCTGGATCTGAACTTGCTAAAACTTTGCAAAATAAAATATTGTGTTGATTTTCTTATGGGTGGTTTTCCTTGGTCAAACCCCTAGTTTGGTAATTAAACCTTGATAGAAATAATAGATCTTGAAATTAAATGTGTATAAAATTCCTAATCTTAAGTGCATCTAAGATTAAGAGATCTAAACTGCAAGGAAACCCTATCCTAATGTGCTAGAATAGGATGTGCAAATGAAACATAAAGATGATGACTCACTTTGGGAGATCTCTAATCACCCTAATAAGCCAAACTAATGTATGTACCTTCCTTTATGTAGAAAGTAGAAAGATAATGGAAGATGGAATCACTTAGAAGACAAGTAATTAGGATTGGTTCAATGGCTAGTTGCATCTCCCCAACCTAGAACCCATCATGATTCTCCATAGGAAACCATCATCAATCCTTGACAATGCTAGATCTTGAATTCAAAGTGAGTTTGAAGACCTACAAAAACACTACAATGCTACTACAAGACTTCAACTTTATTTTCTCCTTGCTCTTGACTACTTGAAAATCTCTCCTAAAGGATCTTGCTTGAAAGTTCTAGGATTTCTTAGCTCAAATAATGATTCAAAACCTTACTTTTATAGGAATCTCATCCAATTTACCATTTATTATATCCCAAACGCTGACATTTGTGAAATTTGAATTAAAACTTGACTTTTTCTTCTCAAACCCTAAAAAGGGGCCAAATGGGACTCATACACCCAAGGTGTATATTTCCAAAATGATGAACACAACTGGTTGAACCTTCATTCCAAAACTAATTAAAGGAAGTTCACACTCCATAAGTAGGTGTATATTTCTAGAATGATGAACACAAAACTTTCCTATATAAATTAAATGGAATACAGATCCTCTAACTTAAGTATGGTTATTCAAAGTACCATTCCTAGTTTATACCTCTTTAAACAGTCAAGCAAAACCCTCATCTAGTCAAAATTAATAGTAAATGAATGTTAACAGTCTTGCATTGAACTTCATTCTCCATCAATGCTAGCAAACTAGCCACTTATTCCATCAAACTTGATGTTCAAATATATCCAAGTATTCCACATAAATATTGAATTGTGACCCATGGAGTGGAGATTTGATGTGCATTGGGACTGGTGGTGTGATATGTGTCTAGAACTAGGGATGATATGATTACCTTTTTTTATTTATAGAGTTTTGCACAATTCCCTCAATCCAGTTCCCCAAAATTTCCTCACAAAAACCATCATTCAATTATTCTATGGTAGTAATTGTTGCTACCATGGTAGTCAAAGTTATGATAATCCTCCTTTCCAATAGGATCCTTCATGGTAGCATGACAGTATGTTTTCCATGTGTGTTGAGTGAGTTAAGAAGAACTTATTGTTTGTTAAAACTTTATCAAGGCATGAATATCATCATAAAATAGCATTAGAGCCTATCCATTAGCAAGCTTGTGAGGAAGAATTTGTCTTGGTTGTTTGAGAGAGGTCCCATTATGGGGAGGAAAAATTGCATGCCATTGAGTGTGGCATCCCATTGTGTGGATTTGTCAAGAATTTTGGCACTTAGAATTGTGAAATTCTATTCCATAATATTTCTCAAACACATGAGAGAGTTGTCAATCTCAAAGAGCTAGTAAATTGTGTGTAGGCTAGAAACAACCTATGACAACACCATTCTAAATTTATACATATTATTTATCAAAATTGTCTCAAGGCTCAATAGTATGGTGTTGCAATACAAGACTAGAAGCAAAACAAGGAGTCAATAGTGGCAAAGAGGGGATTTGGTGCAATCAACAAAGGCACTCATTTGGTTGAAGTGCATTGCTTAGAGAAAGCACTCAACCTGACTACAAAAAAATAGAGGCACAACTATAGCCTCACTTAGTAGCTGATTTAGAAAGTTGCACCTTTGGAATATAGTTTTGAAGTTATAAAAATCAAGATCAAGTGTATATATTTTTAAAATATTTTTCATGACTATGTTCTTATAATCTTTGTAAAATATTTATTTTTTAAGTTTCTTATGCTTATCTAAAAAAGGTGGCTATTTTGTATCTTTTGATCAATAATATATTTTTGTCTCAAAATTTTCCATGCCCATGATTATGATAATTCTATGAAATTTATAAATAAAAAATTAATATTTATTGCTCCTAGATTAAATCAATTTAGAAACTTCAGTTAGTATGTTTCATTCTTTCTTAAATACAATATTTAAAATTCTGCTTAGAGAATTGAAGGTTATCTTTAGTAGCGGCTAATAAGTCAACTTTATGTCTGCAATAAATTATTTTTAGTTGAAATGTCTTTGTAAGGTCTCCTCCAAATTGAATAAAAGCTTCATATCTAATTATATTTCTTATTATCGTTAACATTCTGTAGACATGCAAAATACGCATAAATGTCAATCCAATGGTTTAATCAAATAATCTTCATTTAATCAAATCTAACATGTCATCTTTCAAGTTAAATAAATCCACTTCATCATTACATCATTTCAAATAAATCAATTAAATCCTAACACTTCATTAATTAACCTTTATCTTGCATCATCCCTTTAATTAAATAAATCAAACATTCATTTAATTAAATCCCAAATTCATATTTCTCCCCTTTTGATTTAGATAAATCAAATATTCAAGTCAAAGGGGCCAAATCATCCTAATCATCATTAAGCTAATCTAATCCTAATTAGCCTAACCTAACTACCCATCACATTCTCTAGATTTTGCCACTTGCACAAATAAATCAATTTATTGATTTATTAAAATCATCATTTTCACTCAACATGGAATCTTTGAGGAATATTCCCTCAAGTTTGAATTCAAAATCAAGTGGACATATACATCCAACAAAGAAATTAATAAGCTCTTACATGTCCCTTGCACAAGTCAAACTCAACATTAACTATCAAATTCAAATTGAAAACTCCCTCTCTTGGGCGCATTTCCCAAATCTTGCACATCCCTCAACCTATGGCAAGTTGACAAGCGGCCTCTTTTCATTGGTATATTCTTTGTCCCACATTCATCCATTTGGTTTTTTCTCTCATCAAAATAATCTATAAATGAAAGCTTCATCTTTTATCAAATCCTCCACAACTCCACAATCTTTGTATCTCATCCACAATATCTTGCAAAGTCACTCTCTTCAAGAGAATTAATTTTTCCCACCATCACTCCATCATCATCACTGGAATTATATCATTTAGTTTATCTTAGCAAAGGAATGGGAAAGGGATATTTTCCACAATAGCACCAATCCACTATGGGATAGGATTCATTTCATGTTTTCATATGCCGTTGCTTGGTTTTGTTGTTTATTTCATTTGCATTTATGAAGCATTGATGTATTATTCCATAGGGATGTCTTATTTGATTTTCTTAAAGTTTACTAATAGTTGTTTGTTTTGAGAAAATGCAGATTCGACATCCACATTAAGGTGCCCACCATGGGGAAATTTACATCTATCTATAATTTGTAGCTTACATTTGTTAGTAGACTGCTTGCTTTTAGATTTGTTCAAAACTAAGGATGTATCTCTTTCTTGATAAGGTTGTATGCCAATATCTATTTTAAGATTCCAATTGCTTCTTGAAGTTGTTGTTCCTCAAATATAGCATGATCAGAAATATTCAATAGGTTTTGATTTCTTGCTCCTTTTTTCTATGATTATATTTTATCATGCTATTAATACCACTCAAGAAGCTCCTGACATTTTCATGTAACCAAGCTATTGCCGTCATTCAGTCTCACAGTCACACCCTTGTCCATGGCTTTATTGATTTTCTCTAAATTTTCCTGCCTTACAACTATTTCCATAAGACCTTCAGTTCATTGTTTTGCATTGTCTAGTCGACATTGCCATAGGAGGCCATAGTTCTTTGTTGTAGGTCTCTCCTTCAAGAGGTCGCTCTGAGGCATTTTCTAGTATGGCTCATTATTTTATCTGTATGGATGTTCTTGATGTACCTTGTAGAAATCGACCCTAGCTTTCCCTCTTGCACCACTTTAGTCGCATTTATTTTGAAGCCTGGTTCATATTTTTTTTCTTTTTCTTTGCAACAAATCTAAAGTTCACTTTAACAATGGCAGTTTGAAATATCAAATTATTGTATTTCTAATTATTTGTTTACAAGCAGACGCTAGGAGAGATTATTGAGGCTTTCAAAAGTAGTAATAAAAAGTCTGAAGAGAGATTACCATGAAGAACAATTGAGGTTTAATATCTGTTGCAGGCCTTTCAAATCAATGATAGCAGTCTTTGTTGCCAGTCGTCATACTAGCTATCAACATTGGAGGTTGAGGTCAAGGCTACCAATCCTCCTAATTCACACTGTTGTCTTTGCCAATATTTTAGCTTTCCCCAACCTTGTGAGGATTCTGCAACATTGCGTCCTTTTGAAGCATTTTGTCAAATAGTTAAATGCCTTGGTCACAAAAATAATATAATGTAACTACAATCAAATGTGGTAGCATAGTGCTAGGAATGAGTATGAACCATTCATTATTTGATGAGTTTGGCACAATGGAATTCATAATGAAATTCTCTTTTGTACAACCAATAGAAGCAACTGATATTTTTTCTTAAAATGCTTAAAGTCACTGCATAATATTGCCTTTGCAGCTGATTTGACAGTGTTTTTATTTTTATTTTAGCAACTTGTGAGTCATGCACCCAGTTATCCTTAATGCTAATTAAACATGGGTGAGGCGCATAGATAGATTTTTTGTATTCATTAATGCTAATATTATTATGCTTTCCTTTCATTCTCTAGTCCCTCAACAACCTGTTTATGTTAAAAATATCAACTTAGTGATTCTAGGATAGAGATGAAGAAAGTATATGTGAAAAGCTAATTTGCATATTCTTCAGCTACTTTTGTATGCATCGACATGCTAGGAAGGATTTCAACATAGGTTGTGGAGCTTAGCTTTACACCAGTTAATCGCATCAACTTGAAAGTTTCTAAAGCATTTTAAATCTATTTTGTGCATATCCTACAGTAGCTTCATTCCCTACAACCACATTGATGTGAACCATTTTGTCAAATAGTTCATGCGACTTGTTTATGCCTTCGCACATTGCATCCTATCAAACTGTTCATGTCACTTGTCTATGCTTCCACGTGTTGCATCTGCATCCCTTGTTGTATTCCTGTCAAACTATTCATGTGACTTGATCTATGCTTCCGCGTGTTGCATGTGCATCTACCAGGGAGGGAGGATGCGAAAAGAGTTGGGGAATTTTCCTTTTAACCTATCAACTACATTTTCTTGAAATTTTTTAAAGCCTCTTGCAATTTGTGCTTTCCTCAGATTGCTATAACATTCTATTCTTAATTTCTTTTCAAAGATGTTACAGCCACATACCAAAACGCATGAGAGGAATGCAACACCATAGATGCATAGTAATGACAGTCTGTCATGACAAAATGATGCCACAAATACCTTTGAAAGGCAACAATCACATCACAAGCCTTTGAAAATGAAGTTAGAGGTGTTCTATGTCATGGAATGGTGGAATAGTCTCTGAAGGCGGATTCATAGACTTGGTTTTTAATTGAGAACCTACATTCCAATATCCTCCAACCTCTTCTCTTCATAAAAGGCATCATAAATTTTTGCACTTTTGATCTCGCCTTTCTTTTACCTATTTTCCTAGATAGCAGTGGGCGAGTGCTTCGTGGGCTTCCAAAGGCGTGATATTCATGTGGGTCTATTGCATGATAGGCATGTTAGGAACCACATAAATTATGTTGTCATGTTTGGGTTGTTCTTAGCCAGAACGATGTTATCCCTCTGCCACAAAATAGCAGTAGTAGAGTATGTGGGTGCCTACGAAGGTCAATGCAATAATAAATGCCACAGATCTTGTGTCCTAGGTGGGAAGATTATGTTTGTGGATCTTTAGTCCTAGCTTGTCAGGCACTTGAAACTTATCATTAGCCTGCTGAGCATTTTGAATTTGCTATTACACACATTAAAAGCAAGTGTTGCAACACTTTTCATATGCATTTAACTAGTACTTCTTTTTGCATTGATTGGTGTTAGTGCAATGTATTATATCTCTATGTCTTGTGAGCTACACTATTAGAGTTTGATTTACTTTCCAAATTTTATATAGATTGCACCATCATGATATCTATTTTGTTTTTTGGTAGCATTGAAGTGCATGTAAGTGTTGATAGTATCAGATGAGCATCCACCTAATCACACTTTTCCTTTAATATTTGCTTGTCTTTGTCTTAGCTTGTGTTGATATGTTTCTTGAAGCTTTTCCTTTACAGCAGTCGGTGAGCCTTTAATAGAAGATTTAGGTGACTGACATTAAATTTGAGTGGACGTGCAACTCAAAGGACATTTCTTCAAATCTTCTTAAGCTGTGTTTTGTTTGTTTGTTTATTGGCACCTTCCATTCAAGCCTTTTATTTTGTTCACAGCAATAACAATGTTTTTTTTTGCACTCACAGTGATGATATTACTTACTGAAGGATCACACATCACAGTAAGACATTCCCACTAGGCCAGGAACTCATAACTTTGGTGGTTCAAACTTAACAGGATTTGAATGCATGTAAGAAGGTTCATGGCTCAAGGGTTTGACTTCACCAATTCTCTATACCAAATAGCTGAGGTTTTTGATAGTCCAAGTATTGGAAAATTGTTTCAATCGAAATAATCCACCTACCACTATTTTTTCAATCGAAATAATCAAGATATGCCTACCTTATTTGAGTGTTGTGCTATGCACCAACTGGTTACAAGTTTCCAATACAAAACTAGCTTAGATATCTTTGATTAATTAATAATTGTCCATGATTTTGTCAAAGCATTAACTATCAGTCCAAAACATCAGGGGTATTTATCTTGGGTGAAAGATCAATGGGTATGTGGCTAATGTATTTGAAAGCTACTTTTTTTTGTTCATTAGGCTTTGTTCATAAATGCATGAGTTAACATTTTCCTTTATGGTTGCAGAATCATACACTTAGAATTAATAAGTGCAGGGTACCCGTATTGATGCTTCATCTATTATAATAAGTATTCAAAAGCATTAGTCTTTTTGTTGGAAAACGTTTTATTGTTTGGAATTAATGTTTAAAACAAATTAAGTAACTTAATCATCACATAACTATCTTTCTTATCTTGCAGGGAGGGATTTTGTTTGCACATGAAACTTGTAACATTAAAACATTGGAGGCAATCTTTGAAGATTTTTGGAGTTGAAGAAAATTAAGCACTTAACGTGAACTTGACAAAAGCATTTTTAAATGCTTAGGGATTTCATTTTGGCTTTTATTTTCAATTTTAGGCCAACTAGATCAATTTGGATTTAAAGCCAAGCATTGATTTGATTTCTTCAAAGTTTGCTAAAATTGAACATACAAACATACTAGACACTATTTTTTGGGGCTAAAATCAAAGAATCAAACTTCACACATCATTTTGGTGCTTTAAAACGAATCAAAACCATTGTG
Organism: Sequoia sempervirens; assembly: GCA_007258455.2. Classification (NCBI taxonomy): domain Eukaryota; kingdom Viridiplantae; phylum Streptophyta; class Pinopsida; order Cupressales; family Cupressaceae; genus Sequoia; species Sequoia sempervirens. Next base: position 90,687 of record VDFB02341093.1, on the reverse strand, counting down.
TTGTGTATTTAAAATGAACATGTGCTACATTCTTTTGTGAGAGCTTACTTAAACTAAATTCATTGAAAAAGGACGTATGCGCTTCTCTCACACTTTATAGTGATCTTGAGAATCAAAAGGCTTTTTTCATGATTTTAGGTTAAGACAAAGCAATCACCTCCACACTTCCTTTTTGGGTCTAAAATTGAAAAAATCTTGTGCAAATGTGAATGAATTTATTACATGTGTTCTCCCTTTGTTTCTAAATAAGGGTTGATCAAACTATGAATAAGTTTATTCACTTTTTTCTATCTTAGAGAGCCTACCTTGGGGAAAATTTACTCACCCAAGGGAACGACTCAACCGGTAACACTCTAAAGCCAAGAGTATTTCCAATTGGGATATAAATGTGGGTATTGGAGTAAACGTCAGTATCACGCGGTTGGCTCCGACGAGATGGATCCGAAAGGGGACTCTCATTGTATGGGTCAATCTCCACAAATGGAAAGTTTGAAATAAAACCCTTGTTTGTAGTGGCCTATTAACTGATTCACTGAGTTTATCAAAGTGGTGCATTAGAACTTAGATTCCAAGAAGTCACTTACCATGTTTGATCTTGGTTAAAATATAGAGGTTAAGACTTCATTCTTAACATACCTTTATATTTTTTCCTTGATTGCATGTAAAATCATCTCTTCTATGAAGGGAATGAGGCAAGCCCACTAATAAAAACGTACCGATTGAGCTAGGGTGTTAAATTGCTTGTGAGTCAGTTTGAAAACATAGTGCTTTGATTGAAAACATTGGAAAACCAACATTCAACATGAGCATCAAATCTCAAACCCTTTAGGAGAAGCAAATATCCTTGAAAAAATTCACATGTTATTGCTTTCCCTTGGGATTCATATCCTTAGAGGCTTCTAAGAATTTGGATTTCATCTCAATTTTCTCCTACTAAGGTCAACATTAGGAAACCTTTGCCTTGATTTCCTCAATTTCCACATAATGCATTTTGTGGGATGAAAGAAAATTAGGACATTAAACATTCAATTGAAAACTTAATCAAGAAGTGTTTGTGATAGAAAGAATACATTAAGCAAATATTGAATTAATTGGACCCCACACATGTGCTTGTTTATCTTTTTATCATCTTTCGAGCAAACATTGGTATTTTTTATTTTGAATTACTCTTAGAGAAAAAAAACATGCTCTTCACTATCTTGGTCTAGTAAACAAAGTCCTTCCTACGTTAATTTAGGATCAAATCGAACACTTCATCCACCCCAAACATCTATCAAATTACATCCCACCAAACAACTTTAGATCTTTGGAAACATCATTTTGAGACTTGGGTAGATCATCAAAATCAAAATCACCTTGTTTAGTTAGGTGTAGGGGAATGCATCCTTTCTCATGCATTTAATTGAATTAGCAATCCTTTGAACAAGTTCATTCTAAGATCACATCCAACATATTAGGGTTTACAAGTTCATTATCCAAATCAAACCAATAAAAATCAAACCCTAAGTCTAGCATTGATCCAAAGTCCCTAAACATTCAACAATCATATCATTTACCCCTTTTTTCATCCTTCATCTCATCATTAGTCCTAAGAACCTTAGAGGTCACTTTTGCAACAAGGTCAAACACAAGAGAAACATGGAATATAAACTTGATCCATACATCATGAGTAATCCAAGTCAACTAAGCTATCAAAGCCTTACAACACCAATTGATTATCAACACTCACATCTATACAATCCATACATGGGATCATTACCTTCTACAGATGTCAATGGCACAACAAGTGTGAGTATGCCCAAATAAAATATTGGAACACATTTCCCAATGGTATATCTAAATCCAAACCTACAAGTCTTTCAACCGAACAATCAAAGCATGAGCCTTCAAATGAACAATGTCATCCCACCAAATTGCTACAAGCCAAATGAGAATGTACCAAGTACAAGTTTTTGAAACATGAATACGGAAAACTTTGGGATAAATATGTTTGTGAATCACACAAATGTTGTTCAAAGTCCAAAAAAGATGTTAACGACTCCAAGTCAAGGAAATGTGATTCCCAACATCAACAATGTTCAATTTCAACATATATCATGCCAAATTTGAACATCATCCCAAATCAGAACATTGTTTGAAATCGATTTGTCCATGATCCCATTCAAAATCAAACACAAGTAAACACTCCAAATCTACTTAAACAAAATCCAAATCAACTATACATGTCAAGGGATTCAAGATCAAAATCAAGATCATATTTGGTGAGATCAAATTACTACACTTACCAAAATAGTCGAGTCATTGCGCCAAGAGACATCTCAACCACCATTACCCATATCAACATCATTCCCTGGTTTAGGGCTTCCCCCTATAACTAGCACCAATAACCCCATCCAAATCAATCGACCTAACACCAATCAAGCCATCACATCAAAACCTTTGAATATACCATCGACATCACACCAACAAATGGTATTCAATCAAGCAACAATGTTGATCCCAACAAATCAAAATAGGGTCTCCCAAGGGCCTATCACCTCAGTCATTCCAACCATTCCTATCACCTCAATCACTCCAACCACCCCTATCACACCCATCATATCTCAATCCCTTACTACCATAATTGCTCCAAGTGTATCTCAACCACTTGTCACTACATCCAACACAATTCTGAATCCACCACCACTACCACCAAAATTGAACGCAGCAAGACAATATAACATTGTCCTAAAAGCTCACTAGGCCTACCAAAAGGCCATCAAACAATATATAGCCATGCAACAAGCAACACCATCTCAACAAGTGCAAAAAGCCTCTCAAGCTGCCCAAGCCTCTTAAGCTACCCAACAAACACAAGCACAAACATGAAAAATGATAATTATTGGGGACAATGATCAAGATCAATCAATCACCGAGCACCTTGAAGCTATTTCTACTTCATCCAATGATCAAATCTACGTCTATCAAGAGTCATTTTTCAATCATGATCAAAATCCACCAACCAACAATGATCCAATTCAAGAAATGTCAACATCACTTCACCCCATGATTGAAGGAATTGAAAATTTCTCCACCACAATTGTTGAAAACAATGTTCAAGATCTCTCAATTAAGGAGCACATTGAGGATTTTTCTACCCCATCCAATGATCAACTCACCATACATCAAGAGCCACTTTTTAGTGATTTATTTCAAGGAGTGTTAGGATTATTTGATCCTATCGACATAATGCACGATCCGTTGATCTATTATCATGTTGAAAATTTCTCCACATCACCTTATGAGTTAGAGGACATATATCAAGAATTTATTCCAAAGAATGATCAACATCTTTCACCAAATTCTAGCAATGGTCCTTTTCAAGACATGTTGACTCCCTTCGACCTCATGATTATAGATACTGAAGGAACCCTAAACTCGACACTTGAGGATATTGAACCACTTACCATGTCTAATGACGACATCCAAGAACCCTTTGTATGCAATCCATCCTTTGAAACTAATCCATGTCAAGAACTTGATCCAAAGCATGTCGAAAGCAACTCTGAAATCATTCAAGATCAAGAATTTGTATCTTCAAGATACTATAATGATCTAATGGAAACTCTCCTATCTCTGCCAAATGATCATATCCATGTAGCACATAATCCTTCATCTACCCATGAGATGCTTTCTACGGATGGACACATAGATGATCTTCATTCAGAACAATATTCCTTTACTCCTGATAGTATTACACAAAAAGAGTAGGTTATTGATTTGTACAGTCAAATAGAGTTCTCAACATCAGGATCAAATATATCCAAAATCCAGACTAAGGACATCATGAATAAAGATATCCAACATTATGCGCTCAAGGAAACAAGTCAGACAGAACAATATAATTCAGAGTTAGCAGAGCAACAAATTGAAACAATGTCACCTACGGTGGTCATTTTTCAGAGCATGTTGACTAAACAAGACATCTCAAAATATGTGGAATCAAGGAACCAAGGTGTCATTACTACCATACTGGGGCAACTTCATCTCAAGCAAACGTCAACATAGGAAGCACAAAGAATCCTTATGGTGAAACTATTTCCAATACTACAACCAGCCACGCCATGAATCCTCATCCACCCATCACCCCATCCACGAATTGGGATCAACATCAAAGGAAATATTTGAATCAAAGTACGAACAATATTATCAAAGAAAAAGAAGCTAAGAAGCATAATGGACAAATCAAATACACATGGATACCAAAACATACAAAGAAATATTATCCCTATCAAACTCCATCAGTCAAAGAAACTATGGGGAAAAATAAAAAAGGGAAAAGTATCCATCAAAGATGTCCGCAAAAGCAAAAGCAGGCTTTTCAAGTGACGTACAAAGTGTATCAAGCAATTGGTCCTAATTCCATGCACACTTTTGTATCCACCCACCGTTGCTCATCTTCCCAAGTTTGGAGAGTCAAAGGTTCCAAACTGTCAACCAATCCAATCCCTAAACACACTCCATCCACACCTCCACACATGATATCCAGTTCTCACATTGACCATGTATTCGCAACAACCCTTCATCATAAGGATTCTGAAGGCACTCTATTGTGATGTATGCACAGAGAGAGAGTTAACTCTGGTATCGACGAAGCAAATCAAGAATCCCAAAAGTTGCATTCAAGTGCACATATCTTAGCAAAGCAACTTCTTCAAGCAGGATATCGATGGCACATTATGATAGAAGCATCTACATTGACACCACTAGGTGGGTTGGCATGAATCTTTCAGAAAAACCAAAAAATATTTAAAAATATGAAAATCAAAAAAATCAAAAAAAGGACTGAAAATAGTAAAGATAAAAAATTGTCCTCTAGTGAAAATTGCATGGGCAGCACTTTGGGCAAGATGATGATGAAAACCTGGCAAATAGGCATCATGTGTAGAATCAAGCATCTATGTACGCCACTTCAGGTGAAAGCATCTCATCCCATCCATAATAAATCCAACATTTCATCCATCTTATCCATAATAAATCCAGTCATCCATGAACCATTTATCCAATCCATTCACATATATCTGCATCCATAGTCTGAGTCGTCTTGATCTTGATGAAAGTTTGGGGCACACTTTATGCTTGCTTATGGAAAATGTCCTGACATGGGTCTTTTTCATTGATCATATCCTATCAAATGTTATCTGAGCCATGAAAAATTATCCAAATGAACATATTTTAAACAAACACCTTATCTTATCGTAAGATAATCCATATCCATCCATCCATACACCTATCTAGGTATCTATCCATGGCATTCCATACATCACTAGAAACTGGCGGCAGATATTTACATCTTGCTTTGGGAATAAATCTTGGTCTATATCCTCCAACTTATGTGGCGATCTGAACATTGGGAAATGTGAAACCAAATTGGTCAAAGCACTTGTGATCTAAAATCTAAATCACTAGCCCATGGCACATTTTGATGAGCAAACATTCCTTATCAAGTGTTATCTTCAATCGAACATCAGTCCAAACAATCACTATCAGTTGTATCTAGATTACACTTCAAACATCACGTCAAATCATTCGAACAACTTTTGTTCCAAACCAAGCTTCAAAATCTTGATCAATCAAACCTAATCACTCCATTATCATCCTAATCAATCAATCCTTGCATTTTTGTGCATCCTCAACAATTTTATCATCATCAATCCTGATCAATCAATCCTTGCATTGTTGTGCATCCTCAACAATGTTATCGTCATCAATCTTGATCAATAAAATCCTTGCATTATTGTGTATCCTCAACAATGTTATCATCAATCCATCAATTCGATTAGTCAACCTTAGCTTGTTTTTCAACAAAAGTCCTAAACAAAGCACTGACATCATCACACATGTCCATATCCAAATCATCAAAATCATGCAAAAATCCAAAAACATCCAAAACATCAAAATCCAAAAACATTCAAAACATATCAAAATCCAAAAACAAGTCAAAAATAGAAAACATCAAAAACATGGTATCCAAACTACGTCGTCTCTGAGCTTAAACGTAGGCAAGGCTAAATCTTTGATCAGCCCTCGAGACATCAAAATCCAAAAACATTTGAAAAACATATCAAAATAAAAAAAAAACATCAAAAAATAAAAAATCAAAACATTTGAAAAATCCAAAAACCCAAAAAACAACCTCAAAAACATTCCAAAAATGCCAAAAACATCGAAATATTTGAAAAAATCCATCTGTCTCATTTCACTTTCACCCGCAATAATCAATCATCCATAATAAACTGATCGTGACCTTCATCCTTTGGCAAAACAAATAGAAACAATCACAACAATCATGAAAAGAAAACTTCAAATGTAAAATCAAAATTGAAGCAATAAACTATTAAATCAAAATCAAAATCTTGATCATTCGCAAACATGTCAATTGACCTTATATCAACATCCTATCAATCAACTTATCAAACCATCATCGTCCTATACAATGCATCTCCTAGGATATATCATTCTGACAATGGGCATCATTTTGGATATCACTTGGATTCTTATCCTATCAAAACAAATCCCTTTGGCTGAAGGTTTAAAGAACATTGACTTGTTTGCATACTTGGTCTTTCTTTTGATTTATCTTATTGCGCTCATTCCAAGGACCTCTCAATGATATCTGAACGAAGGATTTAGAGAGATAGGAATGGGGAAACAATCCTAATCCTTTTGACTGAGGTGTTTGTTTGACGTTCTTGTAAAATAACTTGGCAAATACTTGCTTTGTTAGGTACGTCCTAGCAAGGTTTTTGTATGTCAAGTATGAACAAGAATATTCCTATCTGTTTGTCGAGCCAAATTCCATTGCACTAGGTACAACACCATCCTGGTTCTTTATACCTTAATGCATCGTACCTATGTGTGTAATCAAACATAAGGTAAGTAGCCCTTTTAAAATCCCAATCCTTGATAAGCAAATCATTATCATCTCTAATAAAGTCTCATAAGATCATGGACTTGTTGGATCCTCTTGTCATGATCTCATCTTCATGCTAACATAACATTGCCAATGCATTCATCATGCATTCATCTTGCATCCACAAACCATCATCATTTTGCACATCATCTCACATGCATTTTTATCATCATAATATAGATCTGTTAGTCTAAGAATCTCATAAATCATCCATTGCATAATCACAGCATATCACATCATCAATCTCATCCATCTTACATCATATCATCATTTAAGTTATTTAATCTCATTTGCATCATCATCCATAACCATCCATTTTGAACCTCTTTATCGCAATATCGACCCTCAAAATTGAATTTTTTCACTCGATCTCTCGAGGGGGCAACATACTAGTGTACTTCTTTCTACTGGGGCAACTGAAAAAATTAGAATTTTTTTTAATTTCGATCGCGGCAAGTTTATTCTTTGAACCAACGCAACAAGTACATTGCTTCAAAAAGGGGCAAGATGTAGACACGCAAAATATGCATACATGTCAGTCCAATGCTTTAATCAAATAATGTTCATTTAATCAAATCTAACATGTCATCCTTCAAATTAAATAAATCCACTTCATCATTACATCATTTAAATAAATCAATTAAATCCTAACACTTCATTAATTAACCTTTATCTTGCATCATCCCCTTAATTAAATAAATCAAACATTCATTTAATTAAATCCCAAATTCATATTTCTCCCCTTCTGATTTAAATAAATCAAATATTCAAGTCAAAGGGGTCAAATCATCCTAATCATCATTAAGCTAATATAATCCTAATTAGCCTAACCTAACTACCCATCACATTCTCTAGATTTTGCCACTTGCACAAATAAATCAATTTATTGATTTATTAAAATCAACATTTTCACTCAACATGGCGTCTTTGAGGAATATTCCCTCAAGTTTGAATTCAAAATCAAGTGGACATGTACATCCAACAAATCAATTAATAAGCTCTTACATGTCCCTTGCACAAGTCAAACTCAGCATTAACTATCAAATTCAAATTTGAAAACTCCCTATCTTGGGCACATTTCCCAAATCTTGCACATCCCTCAACCTATGGCAAGTTGACAAGTGGCCTCTTTTCATTGCTCTATTCTTTGTCCTACATTCATCCATTTGGATTTTTCTCTCATCAAAATAATCTATAAATGAAAGCTTCATCTTTTATCAAATCCTCCACAACTCCACAATCTTTGTATCTCATCCACAATCTCTTGCAAAGTCACTCTCTTCAAGAGAACTGATTTTTCCTACCATCACTCCATCATCATCATTGACATTATATCATTTAGCTTATCTTAGCAAAGGATTGGGAAAGGGCTAGTTTCCACAATAGCACTAATCCACTATGGGATAGGATTCATTTCATGTTTTTATATGTTGTTGCTTGGTTTTGTTGTTTATTTTGTTTGCATTTATGAAGCATTGATGTATTATTCCATAGGGATGTCTTATTTGATTTGCTTAAAGTTTACTAATAGTTTTTTGTTTTAAGAAAATGTAGATTCGACATCCACACATTCAAATGTTATTTCTTAACCATTGTCCAAAATTGCACAACCTCCCTAGAAATTTTTCTTTCCCTTATTGAATTGATACACCACTCCATTCTCAGGTGCCTTATAGAAGATCATTGAAAAATTGTATAAGTATATTTCATGTGAGTAAACTTTTTTCTAGTTATATTCAAGTGAGTTTTCCCTTCTCAATGTTCACTAAGTGGAGAAATTGATGAAAACGAAAACACAAATTTCAACAAAAACTCAGATTACAACTGCACACCAATTTGCAAATAAGCAAATAACTTTATTATATCAGATTTCATGAAAAATGTTACAAGTTCAGGCAACTCCTTTGTCTTCCTCACTCTTCTACTTTGACTCTTTGTTTTCCCCTCTTGATGCTCTAGCTTCCATCTTTAGAGACTCAGCTTGACCTTCTTTCTGGAATTACACTTCCAGCCTCCACTTTTGTCACCTCTTGGATTTGCATAAGAATCATAAGCCTCCACATTAGGACGACCACTCTTCATCTCATACCACTTCCTCTTCTTTTCATTTGATTATGTCCTCAACTCGTGCCTGTTTAACTGCAATTTGAAATCATTCTTCATCGGCCTCTATGCACACTAGATTGAATTCATTTACCTCTCCACCAACATCATTGCTAATGCTCAAATCCATGCTTTATTAATAATTAACTTTGCTTATCTTTTCCATACTCTACTCCATGTGGTCTTCTTCTGCTTATCTTTTCCAAATAGCTTCTGGCCCTAGCATTTTTTGCTGCCTCTATCACTACCTTCCACCATCGAGTTCCCATTGGTAGATATCTACAATCATATTAAACTATACCCCATATGCGCGCCTCCATATATCTTTCAATCTACTTTGACTTTAAAATATATCTGGCTTACATGTCTCTCTTCCCTTTCATCTATCATTAGCCTTGAATGGTTCCTTGTTGCACATTAATTTTCTCTTTGCCTTAAGGATTCATGGCATATTCACTCCTTTACCCATACGGTCTGCATGTTCAATAGGCTTTCACAATCTTCTACAGTTAGATTTTATGCTGCCTTCTATGTGGCGCAGTTAATTAGATTATCTATTTTTAGTTTTTATTCTTACCTTCTCTATGTCGGTTGTTCGTAACCATATGTCATTTAACCGCAGCTCTTCACGTCAAGCAAATATAAGAGGGAGTAATTGTGGATAGAAAATAAAGAACATACAAGAAACTAGTTTGAAAGTGTGGGAAGTGAAAATAATGGAGGGTGAATTTATCTGTGGAATTGAAGGAAAAGGAGGAGAGGGAGAGCAGTGTGTTGAAAAAAAGCTCCTATTGTGGGCAAAGAATGAAACACATTATAGCGGAAGTGTATGAAGGGAAAGAGACAGACACACAAGGAGACAGAAATATTTTCAATATTCTATTTCACTCAGAAAAAAATTACAGTAAAAAACTGTTTACATATAAAAATATTCAGAGCAAAAGCTCTGTACACGTATACTACAGAAGCTTTGCATTTTCCAGTGCACTGACGCTTCTATGTTGTTGCTCCATGTGGGATAGCTTCTAGCGCATGGGCGCAAGGCTTACTGACTTCTGCTGCAGCAGATACTCCTGAACGTCACTATTCAGATGCTCCTGAACATTCCTTCTTCTGCTATGTTCTGCTGAACATTCCCTCTTTCTGTCTCACCCAGAAAAAACCTGTCTGCTTACTTGCATAGAATATACATTCAATGCTCCTTTTGGCTTTTCAGCCAATACAAAAAAAAAACTTCTGCTCAAAATTTGAACTCACCTACCAATAATAAATTACTGCCATAATGCAATTACTGGATAGTAAGAATGTCAGGCATGGCAGGGGGAAAAAGATCTAAGTTGATTTCATCTGACAGTGCATTTAATGCATTTGTCTGTTGGCTGCTCAAGATTAATATTTCCAACACTCCCTCTTAGTCTTGAGTCTTTTTGCTCTTCATCATTATTTGGGAACTTCTGGAGAAATACTTCCAAAGCAACTTCCGGAGCAAAGTTTTCAGTGCAAAAGTTCCTGCTCTTCAACACTCTGCGAAACTTCTGGCACATCGCCATAAAAGTTCTGGAGCACCGGTGAAAAGTTTCTGGTGCAAAAGTTCCTGCTCTTCAACACTCTGCAAAACTTCTGACGCATCACCATAAAAGTTCTAGAGCACCGGTGAAAATTTTCCAGCACAAACCTGTTTGCCTTTGTTTTGCATTCTGGAACTGTCTGCTGAAGTTCTGGTGCACCTGCACTTCTCTGTGTTTTCAAGAACTGAAGTTCTGGAGCATTCCTGCACACCTAGCCTATATCTTAGGCACTCAAAAGGTTCTGTTGACAAAGCCTTTGTAAAAATATCTGAGAGCTGCTGCTCTGACTTGCAAAATGCCATTTTAATTTCACTATTCTCAACCAATTCTCTGATAAAATGATACCTGATTTCAATATGTTTGCTTCTTCCATGAAACACAGTATTTTTGGTCAAAGCTATTGATGAAACATTGTCACAAAAAATTACTGTTCCATCCTCTTGTTCTTCTCTCAAATCTGCTAAGATCTTTCTTAGTCACACAGCTTGGCATGCTACTGCATTCGCTGCTATGTATTCTACTTCGGCTGTGGATAAGGAAACAATCGGTTGTTTCTTGGAAGCCCATGAAACTTCTCCTGAACCCAAGTGAAAAACATACCCGGATGTGCTCTTTCTATCATCCACATTTCCTGCCCAATCACTGTCAGTGTACCCAACCAGCTAAAACTCATTATAGGTAGTATACATTATGCCATAGTTTTTTGTGCCATTGGCATACCTAAGAATCCTTTTACCTGCTTGCCAGTGTGTCCTTAGGTTGCTCCATGAACCTAGAAATTAGATTTACCGCATACATTAAATCCGGTCTGGTAGCTGTCAAGTACATGAGGCTTCCAACCATGCTCTTATAGAGGGTTGGGTTAACATTATTGCTGCTGTCCTCTTTACTCAACTTCAAACTTGTAGTTGTTGGGGTTGGGGCTGCTTTGCTATCCAACATCCTAAATCTTTTCAAAATTTGATTGGCATAACTTGATTGTGAAATAAAGATGCCATTATCCAATTGTTGGACCTCTATGCCTAGAAAATATCTTAAGAGTCCTAAATTTGTCATTTCAAACTCTCTTTTCATGGCGTCTTTAAAATTAGCAATGAGGAAATCATCATCCCTAGTAAATACTAAATCATCTACATACAAGACAACAATTAAAACCTTACCATTTGTTGCCTTTATGTAAAGAGTGGGATCACCATCACTTTTGCTAAAGCCATTGCTCATCAAGTATGAGTCAATCCTGTTGTACCATACATGTGGAGCTTGTTTCAGCCCATAAAGAGCTTTCTTCAGCCTATATACCTTGTGTTCTTTACCTGGAACTTCATATCCAAAAGGCTGCTCCACATATACCTCTTCTTTTAAGACTTCATTGAGGAAGGTAGACTTCACATCCATTTGATAAACCTTCCACATGTGCTGGGATGCAATTGTAATGATTTCCCACATGGTCTCCATCCTTGCAACAGGGGAAAAAGTCTCATCATAATCTCTCCCAAACTGCTGTTTGTACCCCTTGATAACTAATCTTGCCTTATGCCTTTCTATTCTTCCTTCGGCATTATATTTGGTCTTGTAGACCCATTTGACACCAATAACTGATTTCCCTTTGGGTAAATCAGTGAGCTCCCATCTCTTGTTTATTTCTATTGCATCTATCTCCTCATCCATGGCCTCACACCATTTCTATTCTTTCATAGCCTCCTCAAAATAAATAGGATCACTATGAGAAAATAATGCGAAATTTACACTCTCATTAAAAGCTTCATCATACCTTTCACCTTGGTAGATCTCCCTTAGACTCTTAGTCTTTCTTGGCACTAGAGAGGTGAGAGTGGGGTCTGAATTTCTGGAGCTGCTTGGCTACTGGCCTAATGAAGAAGTATGCTGATGTAGGTTTCTGGAGCAACTTTCCTATTGAAAGTTTCTGAAGCATCTTCCCTACTAGAAGTTTCCAGAGCATCTTCCCTACTGGAAGTTTCTGGAGCTCCTTCCCTACTAAGAATTTTTGGAGCTACTGCTGCTATTTTTTGAACTGTCAGCTTCCTGTAGGTTTCTAGCACATCTGTGCTCTAAAGCTTCTTCATCCTTAAGGGGTATGGAGATAGAAATATCAGTATTGCTATCAACTTTTCCATCCCATGACTCATTTTCTAGGAACTCCATGTCCCTACTGATGATTACATTCTTGGTGACCAGATTATATAGCCAATAGGCTTTTGACTCTATACAGTAGCCCAAGAAAATACACTTTTCACCCTTGTCATCCAATTTCTGCCTATTTTCTTTAGGCACGTGTGCATAGGATACACACCCAAACACTCTCAAGTGCTCAACTGACCAATTTTGTCTTGTCCATGCCTCTTGAGGGATTTTATCACAGACTGCCTTCATTGGACTTCTATTTATCAGATAAAAAACTGTTGCTACAGCCTCTCCCCAATATTCGATAGGGAGTCCCTTTGCTTTCATCATGCTCCTTGCCATCTCCACAATGGTCCTGTTTTTCCTTTCAGCCACTCCATTTTGCTGTGGAGTATAACTGGCTATGAGCTCCTTCTTGATGCCATTTTTCCTGCAGAAATTTACAAATTGATTGGAGGTATACTCTCCTCCATGATCTGACCTTAGGACCTTAATAAAGTTTCCACTCTCCTTTTCAGCCTGGGCCTTAAATAAGAAAAACTTGTCAAATGCTTTAGACTTATGCTGCAAAAAATAGACCCATGTCCTATGGCTGTAATCATCTATAAAGGTCATAAAAAATCTACTTTTGCCAAATGATAGATTTTGCATAGGGTCTACCAAGTCAGTATGCACCAACTCCAACAGTGCTCTAGCCCTTCTAGAGTTTCCTGAATTAAAAGGTTGCCTATGTTGCTTGCCCAAAATGCAAGCTTGACATCTAACATTAGGCTCTATGATTTTTGGCAAACCATCTATCATATTTTTCTTTGACAAAAGACTCAAACCAGAGTAACCTAAGTGTCCATACCTGAGGTGCCATAGCTTGGAGATATCTTAAATGGCTGCTTTGAAGGCTGATTGCTACAGGCCTTTTGACTGTGCTGAGATTTGCATATTGAGAGGAAACATTCGATTTTGTGTCATTTGAACCACTGCCATAACTCTTTTGCTTCCATCTTTATCATAGATGATGCATTCCCCTTTCTCCATCAGCACTTTATACCCATTTTGGACCATCTGTCTAATGCTCAAGAGGTTATGTTTCAATCCTAGGGCATAAAAGACATCATATATTTGTCTTTCATCACCATGCTTGGTTTGTAGGCATACCATGCCTTTGCCCATGATTGGAACCATCTCATTGTTCCCCATTTTTATTTTAGACTTCACGCTGCTATCAATGGAGGCAAACAAGTCTTTGTTACCACTCATGTGGTTGCTACAGCCATTGTCCAAGTACCAAACTTCAGCGTTGCTCTGTTTTGCAAGGTTACATGCAATGAACAATTGTGACTGTCTTTCATTTCTAGCCACATTTGAGTAAGCAACATGTGCATTTTGACTCCCTTGGTCACGTTTTTGCTTGCAATCACTTGCATAGTGACCATACCTTTGACAGTTGTAGCACTGCACATTTCTTTTATCCTTTTTCTGATAAGAACTATTGTTCTTTTTTCCTCCTTGGGAGCTGGTCGCCCCATCATGACTGCTTGCTCGGGCTGAGCTTTCATCACCATCATTTCCATGTCTAGAGTTTCCTCTACCACTTCTGGAGCCTTTTCTACCTCTCCCCCTTCCTCTTGCATTTGACTGAGCATTAAAATTTTGTTCTTAGGAGGAGGTTGCAGACCTATTTAGGTGCTGCTCATGGGTTTGCAGAGAACCCATAAGCTCATCAACTGACAAAGTTGTGAGATCTTTTTCCTTTTCAATGGCAATCACCACCGGATCAAACTTTTTGGGAAGGCTTCTCAATATCTTCTCCACAATCTTTTGTTCTTCCAAAGTTTCACCACTTATCCTCAGTTGATTAATCAAAGTGGATGCCCTTGTGTGAAAATCTATAATGGACTTGTTGTCCTTCATCTGCATGGTCTCAAACTCTCTCCATTGCAGCTGGAGTTTGACTGATCTAATTTTTTTAGATCCTTTGCAGGTGGTTTGAAGTGTTTCCCACGGTTCTTCTGCATAAGTAGCTGCTGCTATTCGGGGAAAGATAGCCTCTATCAAGGCTACCTCAATTAGACTAAGGTATTTTGCATCATTCTTCCGTATCTCCTTCAACTGGTTCTTTTGAGCATTGCTCAATGCTGTAAATGTAGTTGGGTCAGTCACATCTGTGAACCCATTTGCAACTAACTCCCATAAATTATTAGCTATGAAAATAGTCTTCATTTTCTTTGCCCAGACGTCGTAGTTTCTACCATCGAAAATAGGTGGCTGCTGCCAGCTTCTATTTTCTCCTCCAGACATTTTGCTAAAATGGGGAAACTACGAAAAAACCCAGATTAAGTTCTAAGGCTATAAAAACTAACTGCCCAATACACCTAGGGCTCTAATACCATGTTGAAAAAAAGCTCCTATTGTGGGCAAAGAATGAAACACATTACAGTGGAAGTGTATCAAGGGAAAGAGATAGACACACAAGGAGACAAAAATATTTTCAATATTTTATTTCACTCAGAAAAATATTACTGTCACAAACTATTTACATATAAAAATATTCAGAGCAAAAGCTATGTACACGTATACTACAGAAGTTGTGTGTTTTCCACGCAATGATGCTTTTGCGCTGCTACTCCGTGTGGGATAGCTTCCAGCGCACGGGCGCAAGGCTTACTGACTTCTGCTGCGGTAGATACTCCTGAACGTCACTATTTAGATGCTCTTGAACATTCCTTCTTCTACTATGTTCTGCTGAACATTCCCTCTTTCTGTCTCACCTAGAAAAACCCTGTCTGCTTACTTGCACAGAATATACATTCAATGCTCCTTTTGGCTTTTTAGCCAATACACAAAAAAAAATGCCGCTCAAAATTTCAACTCACCTACCAATAATAAATTACTGCTAGAATGCAATTACTGGACAGCAAGAATGTCAGGCACGGCAGGGGGAAAAATATCTGAGTTGATTTCATCAGACAGTGCATTTAATGCATCTATCCATTAGCTGCTCAAAATTAATATTTCCAACACAGTGGAGTCTAGATGAGTTGCCTCAGCATATAAAGAAATGTATATTTGCAAACCTTCCATTACAATCAATCTCCTGCTCTCGCCTTGTTTGCAAAGAATGGAATTCTATTTTGGCTGCTTCTCTGCGCTGAAGACTATTGTATGGCCTACTATTTTTCAACTCAAAAATGGAAGACCATCTCTCTTTCCTTCCTTCCAACTCCTCTCAAATGATATATTGATCCTTACGAGTTTTCCAATACAGAGCTGGGGCTGCTTTTACTTAAAAGGACCTACAGTTTTATTATGTTTGCAATCTGCTTATAAAAGTTTATGCAGAGATAGAAGAAGATGTGATTGGGATAGTAATCAGAATTGTACAAGGAGGAAGCGGTGATGAGCTCTATTTGGTAGCCAGGTTGGGATCCTATTATGACACTGACAGTTTCTCCATTGGAGTGTATCATCATTTTAAAAATTCATGGAGGATTAAGTTTGAGTTCTAAGAGGAAACAAGGTTTTTAATATTTCCTTGTACAATGGTTTGGCTCAATGGCGTTATTTACTTTAAGGCAGACATGCTTAGGACTATTGTGGAGTACAACATTCGAGATGCTTCCATTAAGCCTGTGAGAATAGCTGCATTACCCCGCATTCTTAAAAATCCTAATTTGGATATATTATTAATTAGAGTATATGGGTTGTCCGTTCTAGTGGTAGTAAGGTATAAGGAAGTGCATTTGGTTCTCTTGGAGTTTTTTGAGGATGACAAAGATGAGTTGCTTTGGAAGTGGAGAGAGTTTGCAAAGATGCCACCAAACACTCTCCCTCACTGCATTAGGATAGGAAGTTGTGGGTATTATAAAGTTGTGGGAGATTATTTGTGTTTTATGAGGTCAAATGGTAAATTTTTAAAGGTAGTTGCATATAATTTAAAGAAAGGGTTTTGGCAATGCCTTCCTCAATGCACAAATATAAATTATTATAAGATTTTGTTGTTTTAGTCTAAATTGATGGTGAAAGGGTGGCAGTTAGAATTCTGCATCAGTTTTTAATAATTCCATAAGATTTCTTTTAGAGAGGCATATGTTTTTCCTTTAATTGAAAAGTAATGGATTATTGTAATAATAATAAGAGACATTGTTTAAAATAATAATTTTAAAATAATTTATTAAAGGATTTGAATATAAATTGTTATTAAATATAAAAAGAAATTTGAAATATATGTTTATTAAAATTATAACAAAAAATTAATTATATATATATAGTCTTTATACATCTATCTATTGTTTAAATTTTGATTTGTGTTTGGTTTTCTATATTTTTTAGTTTTGTTAATTACTGAATTATTTAAGATCTATATATTTACTCAACTTTTGTCTATCAAATATTTAAGTATAATTAGCCAATTAAAAAATCTAGGCAGATAAAAAATTCAACTTCAAATTAGCACAGAAAAATTTACACATATATATCATTACATTCCACTCCTTATTTCATTAGTAAATTACTTCTCAAGTGAATAAAATAAATCTTTAATAAATAAACATTGCATTAAAAAAACAACTTTTAAATAAATAAAAACAACATTTAGAATAAACTTAAAATAAAATGAACAAATGGTGGTGAGAGGGTTTGTAGAGGAGGGCAGTGAAGATGGAGAAAGGAAAAAAGCAAGGGTTGTGTCCGGGTATAGAGAACATGCCTTGCACAAAAATCTTCAGGTGATAGATATTTCCAAAGAGGCAGCAGAGGATGTGGAAATACTAGATAAACTAGCAATAATATGTAGAATTATTGGTCCAGGATATGAAAGGCGCAAGATAAAGGACTGGATTGTAACCAACTGGAAATCGGTTGAGATAGTGAAGTTTATGCCAAAAGGATTTTTTGTGGCTATTTTTCTTTCAGAAGTGGAAAGAGAGAAAGTTTTTCATGGGGGTTTATGGAAAATGGAAGAAAACCTAGTTTATATGCAAAAATGGTGTGCAATTTTTAATCCTATGGTTTTGGAGCCCTATGACAAACCGGTCTGGGTTAGATTGTACAATCTACCTCTGGAGTATTGGGAAGAGGAAAGCATTGAAATAATAGGACATTCTATTGGAACACTCATTGAAGTAGATGAAGAAATACCATAGGGAAATTCCTACATCTACGTGAGAATGCGGGTAGCAGTAGTAAATCCTGAATAACATCCTACTGCTTGTTGATAGGGTTCAATGGGAGCAATTGCTTGAAGTTGAAGAAGAGAAGGAATTCTGTAGGATATGCCGAAAGAATAATCATGGGGCCGAAAAGTGTTTCAAAAGATAAAGAAGGAATAAGTACTGGAGGCCCAAGATGAAGCAATCTAAAAATTAGATTTGTTGACCCAAGGCACAACTAAAGCAAAAGGCAGAGGAGGGGAAGGGAGTAAAGATGGAGGGAAAATAATGCCTCCTCCTAACATGGAAGGAAAGGAATTCAGATTGCTTCTCTAAAAAAAAATTGGGAAATCTCCAAAAGAAGTTGGGTCAGTTTCAAATTCTAAAGTAAAGGAAATTGAAGGATTCAATGCAGGGATTGAGGAAGAAGAGGGTATTTTTGTCCCAAACTTCGGAGTGGGAGAATCAAAAGATCAAGAAGATTTTATATCAAAGGAAGACCTCTCAGAGGGGGATGAGTTGGGGGAAGTAAATCCTAGAAGCATAAGTCAACCTACAACAATTCTTTTGGGAAAGGCCAAGAAAGGGAAAGGCAGAAAATCAAATAAACAAAAACGGGAGGAAGAAGCCAGTGAAAAAGGCTTCTTAAGTATTAAAGAATTTCTAAAATCCAAGGGAGAAAGAGGTTCCCTTGGAGGGCAATGAAGGTGCTAACTTGGAATGTCAGGGGCTTATCGGCACCTGACAAGAGGCACTTAATTAAGCGCCATTTGGAAAGGTTGCAGGCTGATATAGTTTTGCTCCAAGAAACTAAGATAAGTGCAGAAGAAGGTGATAAATTCATAAAATACTATAGGAATTGGAAGGGTGTATTTCATAGTGTTGTTGGATCCATAGGTGGGCTGGGCTTTCTTTGGTCCATCAATAAGGTTGAAATAGAATTGGTGGAAGTTCAAAATAATTGGTGTCAAGGTTGGGTCAAAGGAAAATTGTCTGATTTGTCTTTCCCTATTTTCAACATATATGGACCTATAAGTGTCGGGGAAAAGGCAGAAGTGTGGAAAAATATTTCTTTAAAGTTGGCTGAGTTGGACTCTTCCAGAGTTATTCTTGGAGGATATTTTAACACAATACTTGACTTAGAAGAAAAAAGTGGAGGATCCAAAAAAATAAGCAAAGCGATGTTAGATTTCAGAGATTTTGTTGAAAGCAATTTGATTGTAGATTGTGTTCCAAAGAACGGGCAATATACGTGGACAAATTGGAGAAGGTGTTTTACAAACATTTCTGAAAGGCTTGACAAATTCTTATTGGGACTAGGTTGGTTAGGCGAAGGCACAAGGTGTGAATCAAGCATTTTTCTGGTGTCAGCATAAGATCATTACCCTATTATGCTAGAGATAAAAGATAGTGTGGAATCAGTCAAGAGTTTCTTCAAATTTCAAACAATGTGGTGGTGTGATCAAGATCTATTGGGGATGTTGGAAGGCTGGTGGAAGGAAAGTTTGCAAATCAAAGGAACTATCAACTTCCAATCTTTTAAGAGGCTGCAATTCTTGAAAGACAGGCTTAAAACATGGAATAAGGAAATCTTTCGAAATATTTTCACATAAAAGGAGAAAGTGGAAAGTGAATTGGAAGTGTTGAATGAACATGTGTTGTTGCATGGTATGTCAGAAGTTGAATATGTGAAAGAAAAATCCTTGAAGGAAAAACATTCTGAATTGCTTTCCAGGGAAGAGCTTTATTTGGCTAGATAAAGCAAGAGTATCCTGGTTAAAAGAAGGAGATTTGAACTTGAAATTTTTCCATGCTTTTGCTAGGGGGAGAAATATCAATCGGGTGGAGAGTATTTGCTGCGTAGATGGGTCTATGGTTAATGAAAGAGATCAAATAGAGAAAGAGGCGATAAAATATTTTAAGTCATTGTTGGGTGAATATGTGGGAGGTATCTCAAAGAGGGATGAATCTTTCTTGTCGTGTATTCCAAAATTGATTGACGAAGATGACAATAAAATGCTTTGTGAACCATTTTCTTTTGAAGAAATCTGAAAGGCTACCTTTGGGTTAAACCTAGACAAATTTCCTGGTCGTGACGGTTTCCCGGTCAATTTCTACCATAAATGTTACAAGTTCCTAGGGGCGGATGTGTGGCAATTGGTGGAAAATTTTAGGAACCAATGTAAGTTCATTAGGGACATCAAGAACATAGCAATTGTGATTATATCGAAGAAGAAAGTTTGTAGAACCTTTGCAGATTATAGGTCGATCTCGCTTTGTAACACATTATATAAAATCATGGCAAAGGCCATGGTGAATCTTTTGAAGAAGGTTCTGACAAAATTAATCTCAGAAGAGAAAAATGGCTTTACGCTAGGTAGAGAAATAATTGATAGCATCATTCCTATAGCTAGGGCTGTTCATACTATATCATCAGAGAAAAAGAAAGATAAGCTAATTAAACTCAATATTAGTAAGGCCTATGATAGAGTGTAGTGGGATTTCCTTTTAACAGTATTGGATAGGTTTTTTTTTTTCAAAACATTGGATAGAATTAATATCTTGTTGCATTTCATCACCCCGGTTTTCTATTGTGGTGAATGGCTCTCTTTGTGGTTTTTTTGGTGCCACGAATGGTCTAAGGTAGGGGGATCCAATTTCCCCATTTTTTTTTGAGTTAATGGTTGAGGCAATGGGAAGGAGTTTTAACAGGCTAAAGTCGGCTGGTGTTTGGAAGGGGATAAAAGTGGCAGAAGGTTTGGATCCGATGACCCACTCCTAGTTTGATGATGATACAGTACTCTTGGGTGTTGCAAATATGACAGAAGCAGAAGCTATAAAAAGTGCATTGGAAAATTATTCCTTGGTGTTCGGTCAAATGTTAAACAAAGAAAAATGTGATATTTTTTTCTTCCATACGAAGAAATCTACTCAGAAAAGGATAGCCAAGTTTCTGGACTTCCCTATTGGCAGTCTCCCAATGAAGCATCTGGGGGCACCTCTATTTCGGGGGATTTGTAAATCGGAGCATTGGGAGGAGATAATTAATAATTGCAGAAAGAAGTCAAGTGCCTAGCATGTTATTGATGGTGAAATTGGTTTTAGCCGCTATGCCTATCTACCTAATGTCTTGTTTTAGGATAACCAGCAAAGCCGTTTCAAGATTAGAAGGGTTCATGAAACGTTTTGTGTGGGAGGGGGCTAAATATGTAAGAAGGATTCCCCTAATTAAGAGGGAAACTGTATGTTTGCCTAAGAATCAAGGTGGTGTGGGCTTAAGGCATATGGATCAGCAAAATTTGGCTTTGGGAGGAAAGCTTAGTTGGAAAATATTCAAAGATCCAAATCATTTTTTTTGTAAGATTATGAGGTGCAAATATTTGGATGAAGATGATCCAAAAAGGATATTAACAATGGCAAACTCAAGGGGCGGATCTGCTATCTGGAGGTTTATCTGGTAAAGTCGCAAGGTGATAACTGATCACCTATTGTGGAAGCTGGGAAATGGTAAGTGCGTGGAATTTTGGAGGTATAGCTAGAATGGCTTTTTCCCATTGGCAGAAGTGTTGGGTGAGCCATAGTGGGTTGAAAGGTTGGAGAACCACTTTGGCAGTAAGGTGGAAAATTACATTAAGTCAGTTGAAGGAGAGTAGAAAAGTTTCTTTGAATGGATCTCCTTCGAAGATTGTGGGATATCAGAAGATGAAAGGTTCAAGCTATTGAAGGAACTGAGTTTACATCGTGTGGTGATTTTGGAGGAGGTTGATGAAGTGATATGGTGCATAGCGAAGTTGGGAGTGTATTATGTGAGGTTGGGGTATGCAATCCAGAAGGCTCAAGTAGGTTCACGAGATTGGCCCTTGAAGTTATGCTGGAAGTCAAGAATTTTACCAAAGGCAGGAGTATTTTTGTGGACTACCTTGCATAAACGCATTTTGACTGGAGATAGGCTGTGTAAATTCGGTATACAGGGGCTGAGCATTTGTGTGTTATGTTTCAGGGATGGCGAATCTGCTGACCATTTGCTGCTCAACTGTCCATATGTGTCTGAATGCTGGGATTGGTTGTTGCAAGGTGTGGGTTGGGATGGCCCTAGACAAAAGGATTTGTTTCTCTTCCTTTCTAGTTGGCTGACTTGGAAATAGGATAACTTGTGGGGTGTTGTGTGGGTAGCTGCCCCGTCAATGCTGGTATGGCAGATCTGGAAAGAATGGAATAGAAGGATCTTCATTGACAAGTGACTCCCTATAAAGGAGTTAATAAAAAAGATTGAGGCAAGGGTGTGAGAGGTGGTAAGAGTCAAATTGGATGTCAAAAGAGCAAGTTTACAAGTTGGGATATTAGGATTCAAAAAAAATGGGAGCTTCTCAAGCCTCCTATGTAAGGTCTTTCAAGCAAACTAAAAGACAGGAAAGAAGCCTAATGGAAGCCTCAGGAGGAAGGGAAAGTCAAGTAAAACTTTGATGGGGCTATGAAGGGCAATCCTGGAGAGGCTAGAGCTGGCTACATCATTAGATATTGTAATGGGGTGTGTCTTGGTGCTGCAGCAAGGAAGATTGGGCTAGCCACAAACAATGAGGCAGAGATGGAAGCTATGGCATTGGGGGTCAGTTTGTGTTAGAAGAAAGGATTTTCTAGGGTCGAAATTGAGGGTGACTCTTTGATTTGCATAAATGCAGTAAGCATAAATGAGGTGCAAAATTGGAAATTGAAAGCTTGGGTGAAATTGATCAAAAAGGTTCTTTCAGGACTGGCTGTGTTCTCACTTGCTCATGTTTATCGTGAAGCCAATGCGGCAATAGATAAGCTTGCTAATTTGGGGGTGTCTTTAGAAGTTCCAGAAGTTTTCTTTGACCAGGGGAATTTTTTGAGTGAGTTGCAAGTTGTGATTCAAAAGAACTAGCAGCCTCCTTGAAGGGTTGGGGCTTAATGTAATCATTGGTTGAAAGAGGTGATTTGCATTAGAGGGGAGGCTAGATTGGCTTTGAGCAGTGTATTGGCCCTTGCAAATCAATAGTTGTATCTGGTACATAGTACCATCTTTGATGCGGGGGGCTAGTGATATTGGTGGGAGGAGGGATTTTCTGTGGAAGTTTGTAGGTGGCTCTTGAATAGGTAATTAAGAAGTTAAGGCTGAGGGAATTTGAGAAGCTATTAAGATCAGGGGTTATGGTTAGGATGGTTTTTATCTCTTATGGGCCGATTCTGGACCAGTTTTAGAGGTTGGTATGTGTTTGTTGGCACAGCAGAATGGGTGGGAAATATTGTCACCGTTGTTGTAAATGTTTTATTGAATTCAATAAAGGGATCCACCCCCTTAGGTGGAACTTACCCAAAAAAAAATTTTAAAAAAAAATTTAACAAAACAAAATAAAAAATATAAATGAAATAAAATAGTTATTGATTTATTATAGATATATTTAAGATCAAGATCTTTATAGAAATTTTTTTTTAATTAAATAATTATATTTTTTTAAATAATTAAACTATTACAATATAATCAGGAGATATTAATTATTTTAAATCTATTACATTTAAATATTTACATTTGATGCTTCTTGGACAATTTTTCTTTTTCTAAATGGATTTTTTTGTCTTAAAAACTCTATATGAGGACCCCAACATAGGTCCTTAAAAACTTTTAAAGAAGTTAAATGAAATTAGTTACATTTTTTTTGGGATGAATAGGCATAAATTAGCCTATTTCTCTTATAAGAGGTGTGTAAGTTGTATGTTCTATCTAAAATCATATTTTGTAATATATTTAATAAAATATGTAAATGGTCTCTTTTCCTTTAGATTTTTTCAAAATTAATCTATCCTTAATTACATTTGTGAAGAAGGTCGCCACCCAAGGACCCCATAACAATTTAATATTATTATATTTTATTATTTATTATTGTATTTTTCTTATTCAATTATTATATTATATTAATTTTTTAATTATTATTATATTAATGTTAGTATAGTGTATTATATTAATTTTATAATAATAGTATTATTATTAAGGGGTGGTAATTCCCAACAAATAATTAGTATTACTACTTTATTTATTTATTATTTATTATTAGCAATCTATGTTGGCATCCGAGCCCCACACCTATGTGTCATATTCACAAGGCTTCATAGGTTTCCATACCCTTAGCGTTGGTTGGTAGATTTATTATGCCATAGTTTTTGTGATGCTTGGCATGCTTGGTATTAATTTTGATGCTTGAATTTTGAAACAATGCTCAGAAAGCCTAATCTGAAGTATTCTCCTTGATGGGTTATAATTAGTTTCCTATATTTGACTCTTGTGTGGAATGGTACATTTGGTCTAACTAAGGGATATGCTTGATATTACCATTAGTTCACATTTTATCCCTTATTTTAAGAATTGATTTAGATTGTTACATTATGAAGAGATTGAAATTTTTCACAATTGGAGACAATTTTTCATGTTTTATCCCATATTGCTTACTAGTGATTGGAGACAATTGTGAGGCTCAAGCATAACGTTGAGGTTGTATGCCTTATTCCAGGAGTTGGGGCTACATAAAAGTAGCATATGAATAAATATAAATATTGAAAGTGATTACAATGTTAGTTGACACAACCTATGGACACAAAAAACATAACCCTTCTACTTTTTCTCATGTTTAGGCCCTTGTAGTGGACTTTGGCTTGATTTTTCCTAGATATAATGTTGTAATGTGGTCAACACATTCACATTAGGTCTTGGACCCTTGCGAATCATCAAGAATTGTAGGATGTCTTGCAAAAATATTATTAAGTGTTGTAACCCACTTTCACACTTTTTGGGACCCTTTCATTATAATTCACCTAAATAACCCCTTTTATCACTTACCAAGTCTTCTTTCAAAGTGTTGTAAAGAGTTGTAACAAATTGTCATGCTTTTCTAGGCTTTTCATCACTAATTCAACCCTTTCTTATGTTTAAATGACCCCTTAATACACTTTTCGTCCCTAATTATGTTTATTTTAGAGAATAATCTCATTAAACAACATTAAATACACTTTAATTCTTGACACCCAATAAAATTTCCTTAGTGGGACCAAGCTGTCACCTAGGGTGACTTAGTCGCACATGGCACAAAAAACAAAATTATTTTAATTTTTTGGTAGGATTTTATTCTCTTAACCTTGAGGTGAGCCTGTGATGTATTATTTTCAAAAAATATTGTAAAATCAAGTATAAATAAAGGGTTTTCCCCTCATTTTTCCTCTCCTACAATCTTCTAATTTCCTAATTTCTTTATTTTATTTTCTAAATCATTCTCAAGCATTATCAAGCATCCATTGGAGCATCTACTTGCATATATTCAGATTTCTACATCAAGGGTTTGGTGAGTTGTAGCATTGCATGTTGTTCATTCATCATTCTCTCTTTATTTCATTTCATTTTCAAGGGTTTGATTACCAAATGAGGGTTTGACCAAGGAAAACCCTTATTCTCTAACCCTTAACCCTTTTCCTCCTCTTTACATGTGTGTTTTGTAGGTTTTGTATGCAAATTTGTCAAAGAGGAAAGTGTTAAAAAGGTGTTGTCAATTCATCAAATTCATTCAAGTCAACAAAGCCCTAATTGAAGCTTGGAGACCTTTTTAAGCCCGATTTCTACAGTTTCAAAATCAAACACTTTTCAGGAAGGAAAGTACAAGAATGCATTAGGGAGCCAAAATCTTTGTCCATATTTTGGTAAACTTTCCTTTAGAACATTTTACTTCTGATTTCAAGTGCATTTACATCTTAGGAATAACTTGCATTAACATTACATTAGGTTTTGCATTGTTTTGCATCCTAGAGTTTTAAAAATTGCATTAGTGAAAAGCTCATATAGCTTACATTTTTTCATTAGATTTCATTAAAAATTCAAAAAAAATTGCATATTCATATTGTATCTACATCTAAAAACCTAAAAAACGTAAAATCCAATTTAAAAATTCTGAAAAATCTCAAAAAAATCACTACTATGACTAATTTGCCACACTAGGTGACTTAGTCCTCCTGCACATTCTACACAGTAATTTCTATCATTTTTAGAGAATTTTCTATATTTTTTTTCTTTTATTTCATCTCTGTTAAAATTTCTAGAATTATAGTTATCATAATTTTATTGCTCTTAGTTTACATTGCATTTGTATTCACCTGCATTTAGAAACCTTTGTATGAGTCATTGGTCTCCTATTGCTAATACCTTAGAGCAAAGAAGTTCAAGACTCATGTTATCCCATGATAATACACTTGTTATGGATCTTGGGTTATCTAAAGCTTCCACTGCTAGTATTGCAACTAGTACACTAGGCATGGATCTTACCTTTAGCAACTCTTTTCCTTCCAATAACAGGCAAATTGACACAAAAAATTATCACATTCTTAAGGACAAAATAATTAACATTCATGAGGACTTAACACATCTCCAACATCAAGTGTGTCTTGAAAACATTTCAACCACTGTGATTATTTCTATAAAGAACATCCATCACATGCTTGAATATGATGAAGGCCTAGATTTTATGAAACAAATTGTTGAGATATACCATAAATATGTTCCTTCCACCTCTAGTACATCTCAACTAGAAAACAATGTGGTTAGTCAAGGAGGACCTCACACTCCTCCTCCTTCATAGCATCTATACCTACCTGCACCACTCCTCAAGTCACAACAACAATGCAACATGTTAGAAATGTGATTCCTTCCTCGATTATTCCTACTAACATTCCTCATTCTTATGTGGCATCCCATGTTCTATCCTCTTCCATAATACCATCTCTAAGCATTCCATTCACTTGCCCTACCACTACATACATTCCATCACAACTTTCACTTCCACCCCATATCACTTACACTGAACCTCTCATAACACAACTTTTCCAAATTGTCTCCTCCATGCAAAACCAAACATCCATAGGTGGCTATGGGGAAAGTCGTGCTGCTAAATAGGCTTCTTGCTTAACCATGTTAAAGTTATACCTCCTGATAACTTTAACAAGGTACCAAAAAGGAAAATTTTGGTTCGTGCTTCATGAGACAAGCAAATATTTGTATGCTTAAAACTCATGAACAAAAAGGATAGTACCACAGGCATGCAAGTTCCTTTATGCAAGGTGGCAAAGATGCAAAATATAAAATAGAAAAGATCTTCAAAGGAGTATTTTTAAGTTCATGCAAGGTTTATCACTTAGGGAACATTGTGTCTAATGTTTCCAAGAGGGAACCAATCAAAGAATAAATTATTCACAACTTAGGGGATACAGTGTGTCGCATCAAACCACCAAGAGGAATGTAAAATGCTAAGATAGATCACAGTTATGAAGGAGATCACACCCAACGTCATCCACAAAGTGACAAACACATCATACGATGTGACAAGGCTACACTAAGAACCATGAATACAAAATGAATTATGCCAATGTATGCCCCCTACTTTAAAGGAATTGCTACACATCATTCTATGAGAAATTACTTTAAAGTAGTGAAGGGAAGAATGCAAAAAGAAAAGAAATACGTGAGAGCCAACTTGGAAATCCCTATACCAAGTCATATGTTTCCAAGTAAGGTTGCTTCATGTGAACAAAAAAGAAAACAAAATAAAGGGGGTTTCCCCCATAAAGGAACACACCAAACACATAAGGGATCTATAGATTTGAGGTTAGTAGGTTCATTGCTACAATTTTTTTATTAAAAATCTCATAACTATCATCATTCCCCAAAGCACATAGAACTAGAAGAGACATTTTCGTATTAATGCCTTGCGTCATCCCCAAAAGGAAAACACGAGAAAAAGACAAAGTAAAAAGGAAAAGAGACAGTTTGGGTCAACATTGAAGAGACATGGGGAGTCTCAACACGTTACGTCATCCCCAAAAGGAAAACATAAAAAAAAAGAAGGATAAGGACCTTTTGGTTTAACATGGAAGAGACATAGGGCATCTCTATGCTTTGCGTCATCCCCAAAAGGAAAACACAAAAGAAAAAGTGAAAAAGGAAAAAGGACCTTTTGGGTCAACATCAAAGAGACATAGAGTGTCTCTACACTTTGCATCATCCCCAAAAGGAAAACAAAAAAGAAAAATTGAAAAAGGGAAAAAGAACCTTTTGGGTCAACATGGAAGAGACATAGGGAATCTCTATGTTTTGAATCATCCCCAAAAGGAAAAAAAAAAAAGGAAAAAGGAAAAAAGAAATGCACAACATATAGAAGAATAAACGTACAAATAGAGGAGGTTCACAAAGAGAGAGAACATCAAACACACATTACAGGGGAACACGATCTACACACATAGAAATGAAAAAGAAAAGGTAAAAAGAAAGATGCAACTGTGAACCCCAAATCTACATGTTCTTCAAACAATGACCACCATTGGCTTGGTTAGTCAGTTCAAAACATGCAAACCCCAAGATTCCTATGAAATAATAAATCATGCTTTAAAATGCAAACAAATTACAAGACAAACTAAGGCATATAAAACATGAAATAAATCTTATCTCATATTGGATTGGTACTTCTATGGAAAGAAGCCCTTTCCCAATCCTTTGCTAAGATCCAAGTTATGTTGATGATATATTGATGATCAGGATGATGAATGGGCAAAATTAGCTCTCAAATTGAAGAGAGTAACTTTGCATGGATTGTGGAGGATTTGATAAAAGATGAAGCCTTTCATTTATAGATTATTTTGATGAGAGAAATAGCCAAATAGATGAATGTGGGACAAAGATTTAGCCAATGAGATGGAGCCACTTGTCATCTTGTGATAGGATGAGGAATGAGCACATTTTGGTCAATGTGCCAAAGAGAGGGAGATTTCAAATTTGAATTTGAGAGTAAATGTTGAGTTTGACCTTTGCAAAGGACATGTAAGAGACATTTAAGACCTATTAAATGCCTTGTTGGATGTACATTTCAACTTGCTTTTGAATTCAAATTTAAGTGAAAATTCCTTAAAGATGTCATGTTAATTTTATAAATCAATTAAAATGATTTATTGGTGCAAGTAGAAAAAGCTAGAGGATGTGATGGGTGGTTAGATTAGGTTAATTAGGATTAGATTATATTAATTGATGATTAGGGGCTTTGACCCTTTTAACTTAAATTTTTTGATTTATTTAAATCAAAAATGGATGAAAGGTGATTTCAAACTTAATTAAATAACAGATTGATTTATTTAATCAAGGAGGGTGATGTTAGGATCAGGTTGATTTATTTTATTTAAACTAATGACTTTAGGAGATTGATAAATAAAATTGATTTATTTGTTGAATGGATGACTATGACCTAATTGAATGCATTATGCCAACTTTGCATGTCTACATTTTTCCCCTCTTTGAAACAATGTACTTGTTGCGTTGGTTCAAAGAATAAACTTGTCGTGATCAAAATTCAAAAAATTTCTAATTTTTTCAGTTGCCCCAGTGGAAAGAAGTACACTAGTAGATTTCCCCCTCGAGAGATCAAGTGAAAAGATTCTATTTGAGGGTCGATCTCGTGATAAGGGTATGTGCAAAATCATCATGGCAAAAATAGGCCCTTAAGTGGCAAAAAAATTAGAAAAATCATAGTTAGGCAACTTGATGTAAAAAATTGAATAATTTATCTATATTATTTCAAAAATATGTAAGAATAGAATCTATAGAAAATTGAATGTAGTTTCTAAACTACTTGGTTTTAAAAAAACAAAAAAATCTATTTGGTGAAAATTTGAAATTTCAATGTAGTAGTACTTAAATTTTAGGGAAAAAATAAGAAGTAGGTGTTTGTCTGACCACCCTAACCACAATAAAATGATAATATTTTTTTATATTTTAGATGTAAGTAGAGGACTCATGTCCTGATGTGATGCATATTTTTTTGTAATTTTTTTCCAAGTAAATAATTAATTATGAATTTTTTATTACAACTCTTCAAAAATATAAAAACTGATATGTCTGACCACCTTAACTTGGTCAAAACTTCATGAAATTTATTTTTTATTTTTTTAATCATATTGTATGTGAAGCATAGAATGTGATGCATATTTTGGATTCAAAAAATGTAATACTGTTTGAAAGCTATAGACTTTTTTCAATCAATTTATCAATCAGGACTTTAGTCGTAATTTGAATAGAAAATGAATAATAATTACTTATTAAATTCAAAGTAAAGCATAATTTATATTGGTGGAAAGCTGAGAATATCCTTTAAAAACCCTTTTCATTTCATCAATTTTGGGTAAAAAAAAGGTCGTCAGCCACATACCCATCATATTGCCACTTTTTGGCCCGTCATGATCCCACACATACCCATAAAGAGGTTCAAACTGGATGGTTATGGATGATGATGCAAATGAGATGATTTTAAGATGCTTAGAATAACAAATCTATATTACCTTAAACAACTTAAATCATGATATGATGTGAGATGGATGAGATTGATGATGTGATATGCCATGATTATGCAAATGTATGATTTTATGAGATGCTTAGACTAACAAATCTATATTATGATGATGATATGTTGTGATTATGCAAATGTATGATTTATGCAAATGTGATGATTTATGAGATGCTTAGACTAATAGATCTATATTATGATGATGATTATGCATGTGATTATGCATATGTATGATTTATGAAAATGTGATGATTTATGAGATGCTTGGACTAATAGATCTATATTATGATGATGATTATGCATGTGAAATGATATGCAAAATACTGATGGTTTGTGGATGCAGGATGGATGCACTGGTGATGATGATTAACTATTCATGACACGATGTTAGTGTGGAAAAGAAGAAATTAGATGATGGAAAGAGGATCCAACAAGCCAACATTATGAGAAATGATGATGATAGATGGATGATTTTCTTATCAAGGATTGGGATTTTAAAAGGGTCACTTACCTTATGTTTGATAACATGCATAAGTATGATGCATCAAGGTATAAAGGACTAGGATGGCATTGTACTTAGTGTGATGGACTTTGGCTAGACAAATAGATAGGAGTATTCCTGTTCACAACTAACATACAAAAACCTTGCTAGGATGCACTTTAGAAGTTTCAAACATCTCAGACCAAAACACGGAAAGGTATAACCAATCAATGCAATAGTCAACAAACTATCCAAAACATCCTCTATGCATATCTAATAGAGCAAGTATTTGCCAATGTTATTTTACAAGAACGTCCAACAAGCATAGCAGAAGAAAGGATAATGATCATTTCCCCATTCATATCTCTCTAAATCCTTCATTTAGATATCATCGAGAGGTCCTTGGACTGAGCGCAATAAGATAAGTCAAATGAAAAAGATAAAGCACACAAACAATTTGATGTTCTTCAATACTGCTAACCAAAAGGGAATGTGTTTTTAAGGATAAGAACTGAAACTATTGCCAAAAGATAATGCCCATTGTAGGAAGGATACATCCTAGGACATGTTAGTGGATGGCGGCACATCATTTTGTTTATCCAAAGTGTTCTTTCTGATAAATAATGCCCCTTGTAGGAAGGATACATCCTAGGACATGATGTTATTAGATGATTGATATGGGACTATTTGGATGGACTATCGACACAAAGAATTGACCAACTTGTTTACGTACTAACTTAGACTTGAGACTTGAGGTTTTTGAGTTTTCACTTTTAACCTACTAGACTTGTTTCTAACTATTTCACCAAAGGTTGAGGATGACGATTAGTTTATTATGAGTGGTGTTTATTGCGGGTGCAAGTGAGGTGAGACGGATGGATTTTTTCAAATATTTGGATGTTTTTGATGTTTTGCAATGTTTTGAGGCTATTTTTGGTATTTTTTGATATTTTGCAATGTTTTTGGGGTTTTTTTGAGATTTTGACCAAGAGACTAACCTAAAGACCTATCCTAGGGGCCTCAGGGGCTGATCAACAGATTAGCCTTGCATACATTATACATGCAGAGACCACGTAGTTCAATTAACGACTTGACTAATTTGCAAATGAAGATATACATGATGAAATGCCAGTTTATTATGACCGACTCCTAAAGGACTGACCTAAGTGTCTTGGGGGATGATCAAAGATCAACCTTGCTTACGTTCAAGCTCAGAGATGACGTAGTTTGAAAAGACTTTGTTTTTGGCTTTTTGACTGACTTTTGACCTATTTTTGGGATTGTTTTGATATGTTTTGATTTTTTTTTGGATTTTCTGATTTTTTGATGTTTTTAATTTTTTTGATTTTTTGATGTTTTCAGATTTTCTGATATTAGGACTTCAAGAATATACATGAATCTGATCATATGAGAACATGCCCCCAACATGATGCAATAGACTACTCCGATAAAGGTGGGAAAAATTGACCTTGAGGATGGGCTGAGTAGTACTAGGAGGGATCATGATACGAAAATAGGATGAAGCTATGGTGTAGATGTGAGTGGATGAATGATGTGGATGGAGACCTAAATGTGATGGATGATAGAAGCGAAATGGATGGATGATGCAGAAAAAACCATAAAGATCCTCGTGGATGGAAAGTGCTTATTTACACAAGGCACCTGTTTGCCAGGTTTTCACCAAGGTACTTGCCCAAAGTGCCATCGAAGTGATTTTCACTAGAGGATGATTTTTTTCTCTTTATTATTTTTGATGCTTTTTCTGATTTTTTTGAATTTTTTGGTTTTTTTAATTTTTTTGTTGTTACCAAGATGCCTGTTTGCTAGGTTTTCATCGAAGTAACCATTTTTTTAGGAAATTTTCTCATTTTTTGGATTTTTTGGTTCTATACCTTGAAATATTTAGGCATAAATTTTTTTGAGATGAGAGTTATTCATGGGCTCTTACTGAGGTTCCCCTTCGGGTGTTGATAACATATATGCCCCTGACTTATAACTTGTTGTGATGATGAAAGGTCCAAACCAATTAGGTTCGAACTTGCCTTTGCTGCTTGGGTTTGGGAAATTCTTCTAATTCTCTTTTAACACCAGTTCTCCGACTTGGAAAGTCCTACTTCTTATTTTTGTATTGTAGCTCCTTTTGAGTCTATTTTGATAGACTTACAAGTGATTTAAAGCATCTATCCATCGCTCATCTAGTAGCTCCAACTCATTCAATCTTGACACTCGGTAGTCTTCATCAATGATGAGGTTTTGTACTGATATCCTAAGGGATGGGAGCTCAATGTCAATGGGGAGTACCGCTTCTGATCTGTAGACTAGGGAGAAAGGGGTGGCGCCGGTGGGTGTGTAGATACTGGTTCGATAGGCCCAGAGGGAAGGGTTAAGTTGTAGATTCTAGTCATGACCTATGTCATTGACTGTCAGTTCCATATCCAAATCTGTGCCATTATGTGAAGTCCAAATCTACATGTTCTTCAAACAATGACCACCATTGGCTTGGTTAGTCAGTTCAAAACATGCAAACCCCAAGATTTCTATGAAATAATAAATCATTCTTTAAAATGCAAACAAATTACAAGACAAACTAAGGCATATAAAACATGAAATAAATCTTATCTCATAGTGGATTGGTTCTTCTATGGAAAGAAACCCTTTCCCAATCCTTTGCTAAGCTCCAAGTTATGTTGATGATATATTGATGATCAAGATGATGAATGGGAAAAAATAGCTCTCAAATTGAAGAGAGTAACTTTGCATGGATTGTAGAGGATTTGATAAAGGATGAAGCCTTTCATTTATAGATTATTTTGATGAGAGAAATATCCAAATGGATGAATGTGGGACAAAGATTTAGCCAATGAGATGGAGCCACTTGTCATCTTGTGATAGGATGAGGAATGGGCACATTTTGGTCAATGTGCCAAAGAGAGGGAGATTTCAAATTTGATTTTGAGAGTAAATGCTGAGTTTGACCTTTGCAAAGGACATGTAAGAGACATATAAGACCTATTAAATTCCAAGTTGTTGGATGTACATTTCAACTTGCTTTTGAATTCAAATTTAAGGGAATATTCCTCAAAGATGTCATGTTGATGGAAAATGCTGATTTTATAAATGAATTAAAATGATTGATTGGTGCAAGTGGGAAAAGCTAGAGGATGTGATGGGTGGTTAGATTAGGTTAATTAGGATTAGATTATATTAACTTATGATTAGGGGCTTTGACCCTTTTGACTTAAATGTTTTGATTTATTTAAATAAAAAAGGGATGAAAGGTGATTTCATACTTAATTAAATAAAAGATTGATTTATTTAATCAAGGAGGGTGATGTTAGAATCAAGTTGATTTATTTGATTTAAACTAATGACTTTAGGAGATTGATAAATAAAATTGATTTATTTTCTGAATGGATGAATATGACCTAATTGAATGCATTATGCCAATTTTGCATGTCTATAGCAACATTCTAGCAAGGAAAATTAAATTCATCCTTCCAAAAAGTCATCCACCTCCCAATAATGCTTAGTGTATTGTGAAGGCAGTTGACTATCCAAAAGAAGAATTGCAAGTGCCGAAGCAAGAGATGTACTAGGTTCTTCACTTGGTGTAGAAGGTTTATCATTTAAGCTCATGGTAGATGAAAATAAAGAGTTTAGATCTTTATGCACTTCATCTATTTTTGTTATTTCCTCATCATCATCATCATCAAGATTGATTACAACAAGAGGACAAAGGGTTAGTTCCAAGGAAGGATCTATCAAAAGTTATGGTTGTTGCATCTAATCATTGTGTTGTGAGGGTTGCATTGTACTATATTGTAGCGGTTCAAGAGGAGGAGGGTGATCATATACTACTTCTTTCAAAGGTTGAGGTTGATTTTCATTATTTTTCGTCCATTCATGACTGACAAGCAAGGAGATGATGACAACGCCTATGCTCTGAAGCACCACAGTTTTATTTTATTTTATTTTGAAGCTGTTGAGGTGTAATGGTAGGTTGATCCACCATAGGTCCATTTTCTTCCAAAGAGGGAAGAATGGAAGAGACAGAAGAAGATGGGTCAATCACTTTTTCGTTTGCTTTATAAACTTGTTTAATGTGGGGAGGCATTATGGGATTGGCTTTAGTTTATCTTAGTCATTTAAACAATGAAGGCTCAGTGGTATTTTATGGGTGGTTACTCATGGGGTGGTTGTGTTTGTTCAATGTTACACTCAGGTTGAAGCATGGTTTCATCAAGGATAGGAGTGGCAAAAGTGGATGGGGACATGTTTGGAAGAGACATTTTGGCTATCCATTTGGCTTTGAACTTTTGATAGGTTATGAAAAAGAACTCCTTTAGAGGGGTGATGGGTTCCATAGGTTTAGAACAAAAGGATTCTAAGGAAAAAATACCTTTTAAAGAGGAAAATGGATTAAATCCACTATGGCGTATGATAAATATTTCATTTCCATGTGGAAACTTAAAACATTTGTGAACAATTGAAGGGACCACTTTCATCGAGTGAAGCCAAGGGTGGCCTAGCCACAAACAAAATTGATCCGATTGTGGAATAATAGAAAATGTGACATCCAAAGTTTTGGGTCCTATTTGTAATGGGAGTATGATCGATCCAATCATAGGGCATGCAAAACTAGTATGTGTTTTAATCCTTATGGTTGGTTTATCATAATTGTCTTGATAGAGATCATGTAATACTAAAAACTCTTCTATGATCACATTCTCACCATAGGTGGGATCTATTAATATCCCATTGGTGGGCTTATTATAGATTCTGTCAGCAATGTAAAGAGGACCATTAGGAAGCTTTTTAAGTATATCATTAGGAGAAAAGGTAATATCAAGAGATTTATTGGTTGGGACCTTACGAGGGATAATTCCTATCGTACCCACAAGTTCATCCATAGGATTAACTTGGATAACAATTGGAGCAATATCATGTTATTCATTAGTTGTATTAATGTTCATCACATGAGCCTTTGAAGGTTCACTAGCCATGACAAATGAAAAATTGTACTTAGGCATAGGGTTGGTAAATATTTGTAAATTTTGATAAGGGCATGCAATGGACTTATTTCCTTGATCATTGACACCCACAATGGACAAATGACCCAAACCAATGAGGTCTTGAACTAAGTGTTTGAGACACTTACATTGTTTAGTGTCATTTCCATTTTGTCGATGAAAATGACAATAAGAATTTGATTTAAAGGTGGGTGGTAAAGGCTTGGTGGTATCAAGTGGTTTAATGGTAGGAAAAGTGATAATTTTTTGTTGAATCAATTGGTTCTTTGTGTTATGGAGAGTATCAAGTAAGAGGGTAAATTATCTCTTTGGGTCCCCATAGGTAAAGGGAACTAATGCTTCAACAACTGCCACTTGATTTTGAATAGGTTGGATGTGTTGTTGAGGAGGTAGATTGAACTATAAAAATCCTCTTTTTGGTTTTTGAAAATTTTGCGTGTTGTTTTGGTTTTTTTTTTGGACTTCTCAGCTCGGTTAGAAGTGGACTTTGAATCAGGACTAGAAAATGAGTTGTCATAGTCACAAGGGGTCGTGCATAAATGCATGAACAAAGGAAATTTCATCATAGTCAACTTATCTTGAAGTTTTTTGTGTAAGTTTTTGATAAACATATTTTGCAAATGTGAATCAAGAATCTTGACATCAATTTGAGCATATAATGATTGATATCATGAAATGAAATGAGTGACTTTTTCACCTACATTTTTTTACATTGCATTAGATCAACGATTGTCTTTTTAGGAGTCATATGAACTTGGAAGTGAATTATAAAGGAATCTACAAGTTCGTTGAACAATCAGATGGAATGATTAAGTAAAATTGAAAACCACTCTAATGTAGTGTCCTTTAAGGTACTAGGAAAATTTTTGGCTAACAGCTTATCATCAAGGAAAAAATCACTATACAAGGCTATATAAGGAGTGACATGATTAATAGGGTCTCCTTTACCTTCGTACTTATCAAACCTAGGCATTTCAATCCCTTGTTCCATGATGTGCACAAGATCTCAAAGGATAATGGGATACTACGAACATGATATGTGGGTGGAGCATTTTGAATTTGGATAATGGTGGAGATTTGTTGTTGCATGGATGAAATGGTGTTAAAGAGTTTTGTAATGATGGGGTCATTGTAAGTGGTATGAGGTGGAAGGAAAAATGGTGATGGAGTGTATGTAATGTTAGGGGTGGTAAAAGGGACACTAAGAGGGGTGAAGGTGGAAGAAGGGTGTCAGAGAGGGGGACCACCACGTGCAAGACCCTAGGTCACAGAGGGTCAAGATGCGAGAGGCTACCCTAACTTGCCTCAGCTAAGTGTAGTGTTTAGGGTATGTAAGGAAAGGGTAACGAGGACTGTAGGGTCCCTCAGTTACTCATCAAGCCTGAAATGTAGGAAGAGGCTCGGCGAGCTGGTTCCTAGGTCTAACACTGCATCCCTGAGACTTTCTATCTGAGGATAGAAGCACAAACTTTGGAAGACAGTGCAGCTCGCTAGAGTCTCAAAAGTGTGTTGTCGTCCATATAGTCAGACAATGACAAAGACAATGCCAAATCACTAAAAACTAGCTAACAACCCAACAAACTAACTAAAGGGCCAAAATGATAGAACTAAGTAAATTAAATAATCTCTAATATTATAAAGTAAATAAGCAAGAGTGATAAATATGAGGAGGATCTCACAAAATAACTCGTTTGCTAGTTGATCCTCCAAAAAATCGCACACCTACACATAGCAAGAGAGAAAATGTTGGGGGGTTTTATAGGGGCCTGCCTCAATCAGACCCCCATTTAGGTGTTTCCACTACCACAAACAACCAAAAGAACAACATAAAGAAGTAATACGTAAAGAAAGAAAAAATCACTACAAAACAATACTATGCTACTCACCAAATGAAAGAAGAAAGGAGAGGGAAGCTTACCACCTCCACCAATCAAGGCTACTTGGGGGAGAATTGAGAAGAACACAAGCCTCTTCTATGTATGGCATGGTCCCAAACATGCTCTACTTAGTTGATGGAGTGTGATATTGTTGTAATGTGGTGCTTGGAATGCTTGGAAGTGAGTGGAAAATGAGCTTGTGAGAGTGCAATAATGAAGGTTTGATCTGCTGAAGAGTTGGAATGCAAATTGGAAGAGTGAATATGAAGGAATGAGGATGAAAATGACCATATTCAGGTTGGTTGACTGAAGGAGGTGTTACAACTTCACTGCCAATGGGAAGAGTAATGCCTCTACTGGCTCAGCTGTAGGAATCTACCACAAACGTAAGTGTGTTGCGTGGATGTCTATGCACCATGTGGGCATCCTTGATAGAAACGCCTCCACCGGCACACAATAATGGATGCCACATGGACTTCCAACATTAGGCTTAAGCAAATTTAAGCCTCCTACTTTGGTTTTCTAAACTATATAAAGGAAAAAAGGAGAATTGTGCCTAGGGTGCAAATTGGCTCTTATACATTTTCCCCCCACTTTAGCAAGCATGAGTATTGATGAGTGCTCGGTAAAGTAGATTAAGAAGAGAGTAGGGTTTGAAAATTATACCTGAACTATCAAGGAAGAAGTACTCGGTCTAGTGTACCTAAAGGTGCAGGAGATGTGAAGGACTCCATAGCTACTTGAAACTATGAAGCTGGAACAAAGCATCTTACAGGCCCATGGACCTACAAGGAGGTAACCCCCAAGATCTCTCGCATGGAGGAAGCCCAAGGGAAGCAGACTCCATAAATTTAGGAAGTGGTGACACGTCTACCCACAGATAGAACAT
The DNA here is from genome assembly GCA_007258455.2 of Sequoia sempervirens. Classification (NCBI taxonomy): domain Eukaryota; kingdom Viridiplantae; phylum Streptophyta; class Pinopsida; order Cupressales; family Cupressaceae; genus Sequoia; species Sequoia sempervirens. The sequence goes on along the minus strand of VDFB02341093.1, from coordinate 52,124 downwards.
GTCAAAAGCGATGACATGTCTACCTATATATAGAGCATGTCAAAAGTGGTGACATGTCTACCCACAGATAGAACATGTCTAAAGTGGAAACATGTCTACCCGCAGATAGAGTGTGTCTAAAGTGGTGACATGTCTACTCGCAAATAGAACATGTCTAAAGCGGAAACACATCTACCCATAGATAAAGCATGTAGGTGCTAGCAAGAAGTCGAGTCCACTTTTTGGTCAAAAAGTGGAAGTGTTTTCCCTAATTTTTAGAATTTGTCACAGTTAATATTAAAATTTGAAGCACTTAGAGATGGAATCTTAAAAAAATTCATTGATCATCAAATGTAGTACTTGGAGTCTAGTTTCCAAATATGTAATTTATTTTAATACCCAAATGATACAAATTGATTTTCAATGGGAATTTCTATAAACCACTATTTAAAAGTCACTTCTTTTATCCTATACCATGCACGTGTACGTCATCCATATTTTGACCTAAATAATCATATTTTTCTAAATAATTTTTGCAAAAGATTTTTAATTCACTTAAGCATGTTTTCCATATCTTTTTGTAATTTTTTATTGAATAAATATATTTTTGTTAATTTTTAATTGGTCATATTTGGTGTTTTGAAAAATTGTCTTGTACGTCATGCATAAGATGACCTAAACTTATCATTTTTTGATTATTTTTATTCAAATTGAAAATAATTTTCTAAAATATGTTTTTTCGTAAAATTTGTTTTTCAAAAATTATTTTAATAAAAAGTTATTAAAATACTAAAAATCCTTGATAATTCAAGTTTATGGGCCTGTTTCATTAGAAATTAATTGAAAAATAGAAAAAATAATCTAATTGAAAAATAAATACATATTTAGAATATACACTATCTCATTTAAAATGGGTTTTAATTTCATAAAATAATTCTAAAAAAAACCCCCGTTAACCATATTGACATAGTCAATTTTTTCTCTCGATGTTGTCATGACATTGTACTTGTAGGTCTAACGATAAGGGTTGGGCTACAATGCCTTTTCTAAGCCTAAATCCAAATGAGAAACATGAATTGTGATTTTCAAACCTTTTGGAATGAGTACCTACTTTAAAAAGGGTACCTATTCTAAAAAATGAATGACTACCTATTTTAAAGCTGAAAAATGACACTTCCACTAGAAGTGGACGCAACTTCTTGCAATTACCCATGTCTAAAGTAGCTAGTCATGGAAACTATAAGACTTTCAAAGGGGTCCCTTGGGAAACCTTCAAAAGGAGAGGGGTCCACTCAAGGGATGCATTGTTTGAAAAGTAAGGTCTAGTCAGGCTACCCCCAAGTTGGACACAAAAGAGCGAATGCAATGAGTCTAGTCAAGCTACCCCCAGGATAGACATGCAAAGGTCCATTCTTCATAAAGGATTTTGAAGAAAGGGTACCTAGGGAACCCCCTGTGAAGAAGAAAGGGGGTCCAGTTAAGGGACACACAATTCAAAAGAGATCATTCACCTTAGAATGATTCGTCATCAAGGGATCCTTTTGAAAGATGTTCACTTCATCAAGGAATTCAAAAGGAAGGATATGCCCCCATGTGAGGGGAAGTATAAGCAATTCCCACTTTGAAGGAAGGTATTCAAGTGCTTTCTTTACAAACATGTGTTGAAGGAAACATGTGCAGTTAGGGTTCCAAGTTGAGAATGTGATTTTATGGAAAAGGAATGTTGTAAAAACTTTCAAGAAAGATTCATTTGGAAAAAAAATTGTTTTATGAAAATCAAAGTGTTAAAGAAGAGATCGTTGTCATAGATAGGAGGGACAACTCAACCAAATAAGAGAGAAAGATAAAGGGAAAGAAAAAAGAAAATACAAACAAAGGACACAAGGGGATCTGGTTGAGCGGGGTCAAATATGTCCAAGCTCATATAATAGTAGGTAGCCACAATGCAAGGAAAAAGATCATCAATCCCCAACTAGATCAAGAAGAATGCACGAAATACAAAGTAAAAAAAATAATTGGGTCAACATGGAAGGGAAGCCTAAATTCCCCCCCCAACGCTTTGCATCGTCCCCAATTTATCGAAAATCAATCACAAACATGGAAGAATGATGGCACAAATAGAAGAAGGTTTATGACACAAAAACCACACCTGTATCCAAGCACCAACAAGGGTGACGAGAATCATCCAGGCACACATAGCATGAGTACGGGGGAACACATAACAAAACACACACACACAAGATAAAAAAAAGGGTACCTCCTCCTAGCACTGATCATCCAAGAGTTCGTCCACTTCCCAATCTAGATCCTCATAAGGGGAAGGAGGATGAGCCTACAAGGGTGGAATGTTAAGAGGAGGGGCATTCAGACCTCCCACAACAAGGGCCAAGGAATAGGGCCCCTCAAGGTCCTCTCCATTGATCTCTAGTGGAGTCAAAGTCAACAATTTTGTGAAGATCATTGACAGGGTCAGGGCTTCATCCATGGAATTAAACATGCATCCTATAGGAGTATCATTGTTATCCTTAGTAGACAATGCAAGCTATGCCTGAGATCCATCACTAGGTTCATCAAATGACTCAGGAGCAGTGACAAACTTAGGGGAAGTTGGGACCAGTTCTATCACTAGGAAAAAACAAGTCATCATGGGGCCACCTTGTTAAGAAGGTGGATTCCTCTTATTTCCTTCTTTGCCGGAAGGACCAACCTCTGCCTCTTTCTTCATGGGAGGAGATGAACTCCCCATAGATGAAGCTAGGGGTGCAAAGGAAGAGGAAGATAAAACCACAACATATACAACCAAAGTGTTAACCATGTCCATAGGCTTAGGGAAGGGTTGAATATCTGAGACAAACATCAGCAAAGGCAACTCCATTGAAGGACTGATAAACACCTACACCCGTTTAGGGTTAGGCATGTTTGTTCTCACAATGGAAGTGATGAGTGAATTAGGTTGAAGAGAAACAATAGGAAGGGAGGAAGGAGACACAATAGGAGGTCCTAATACATGAGTGGTCATTTCTTCCTCCTACTATGAGGCAGCTTACTCAAGCAGGAGAGCCTTTTATCAGTGCTTGCACTCACATGTAAGGAAGTTTCTACAGCTCTTGGAGTTAGAAGCCAAAGCTCGCGAAGGGACAAGAGGTTCTTTCTTGGTCATAGGAACATCCACTACAGCCATTTTAGGCAAAGGAATGGATTCCTTTACAAGAGTAGGGGGGGTAGGATAAGGAGTGACAAGAGGAGTCAACTCGAGAGCCTCGTCAATGGGCCTCTTTCCACTCACTGCCTTAGGAGTAGGAGTAGTAGGAAGCCACAAATCAAATTCTCTATGAGAACCTTTCTTTCTACTGTATAAGTAGTACCATGGTCTGATAAATTCAATAGGGAGGTCTACAATCCTAATCTTTGGCCTACGCCAAGGAGGAATCATCAAACTCAAAGGTTAGCCACTTGGCTTACTCATCCAATACTCTTCCCAAGAAAGGGGAGAGAATGGGGTAGGAGGGAGAAATTCATTTTTTCTTTACCTTTACGAGAAGGAGAGGGATCCGTTATGGGCTTCTCTTCCTTCTTCCATGAAGGGGGAGCAGACAGTATAGCCTTCTTTTTTCCTTTGCGAGAAGGAGAGGGAGCCGAAAAGGACTCCTCTTCTCAGGAATAGGAGGTGACCAATTTTTTTGTTATAGGAAGTGTTAGCTTTGGCCCCCCTTTTCCCCTAGTTTTGTACTTCACATAAGTTTTGTAAAGTAGGTCCATTCTCAGGGGAAGCAGACTAACCAGGGAGGGCCAAAAGTGATCTAGTGAATATCCACCATAAAATACCAAAGGTTGATATCTTATTTCATGCCCTACATTCACAAAACCCTTGTGGGAAAACTTTAGAAACTTGTGAATAATGGATGTGACCCCATTCATGGAAGCCAACCAAGGAATGCCTAGCTTCACTCTGAATAGGTCCAACTTCAGTATAACATTGAAAATTGTGTCAATAGTCCTAGGTCCAACCAGGATGGACAAAGTGATCAAGCCATAAGGTTTAAGACTCATACCATCATGAGTGAGGATGGTAGACTTTGTTTCTTCATAATTTTCCTTATGTAATGAATTTAGTACCAATGTTTCTTCAGTAATAACATTCACATGGCTCATGGGATCAATTATGCCTCCCATCAAAATGTTACCATTGATGTGAGGGGGAATGTAAAGAGGTGAAGGATTTTTGTTCAAGGGTAAGTCCTGTGAAGTAAATGTGATGTTCGGTGAACCAAGTGTGGGTGGAACAGTAGAAGTCATTGTGATCATGTTTATGTAGGCCCTGGGTTGAGGAACAGAGTCATTGGGGTTGACAATAATGTTAGTAGAATGTGATAGAAACAGGTTCGTGCATCTATGCAATTCACTATTTGCCTTTTCCACTGACTTGTTAGTGTTCTGCTTGTTCCCATCAAGATGAATGCTACCGTCTTTGATGTAGTCTTGTATCTCATGATGCAACTGCATACAATGTTTGGTATCATGTCCATTAATGCGATGGTATTGACAGTAAGCACTCCCATCATACCAATTAGGATAGGGTTCCCTAATAGGATTAAGGGGTAGAAAGGTTATGATTTTATCCTTCAAAAGCCTTTTCAAGATGGAAGTGTAAGATTCAAACAGCTTCATGAATTTCTAGTTGCATTTGAGGCCATTGTCATTAACAGTGGCTACTACATTCACAATGGCTTTTCCTTTCCTAGAGTTTGATACCATGGATTTTCCTTTAGGATGGGAACACGAAGAGGATCCCCTGAACTAAGAAACCGTTTGTTGGTATTCTTGTAAGGCTACACACAAATGTACAAAGGAAGGGTATTTCATAAGTGTGAAATTATCTTGCCAAGGCCATAGTTTAGCCATAAAGACATCATGATGGAAGAAGTCAGTGTAGAGGGCATTAAAAGCAGACAGGTGTGTCTGCAAATCCCCTTTACCACAAAACTTCTCAAATTTAGGAATCTCCATTCCCTGAGGGAAGGGAGTGTTCAAGATGGAAATTGATAATGGGCTATGTTGGAAGAAAGGTTGGAAAATAGGTTGGGAAGAGGCTTGGGAAACAATTGCTAACTAACTCTGCATCTTACCCATATTTTGAAGTAGAGTGTTCAAAATAGGGTCGTTAGAAGATAAAGGGCCAAAGGAACCTCCTCTAGAGCCACCGTCGATTCCATCCCCAGAACCACCGTTGGTGTGACTTCTACCAAAACCACTACCAGAGCCACCACCACTAGTAGGGCCACCACCAGAACCATCACCACAACCTCCGCCAGAGCCACCTCCGCTACTGAATCCACCACCACTACCAAAGCCTCCACCACCTATTCTACCTGACCTCCACCACTAGAGGTGATAAAAGGGGTAAAGCTAAAGCCCAACGAGACCTTATTCACCTTGATATTTTTTGGTTGATTAGGGATGGAAAGGATACTAATGGAAGGGACCACATCAGCCATGTAGACAGAGGTGGGAGGCATTGATACTCTTAAATGTCACTCATGTTCTTTGAAGGTGACTCTTTGTGAAAAAGTAGGGTTTCCCAAAGGGGCGCGCGCTTCGACGATACTTAAGAGACTACTTAGGAGTTCTACACCAGTTCATTCTTTATCCATCATATGTTTTAGTTCGCTAACAACCCAAGAATCCCTAGCCATATTCATATTTCTTTCCAAATGATTTTCAAGGTCATCCAACCCCCTTGTAAGGACGGAAACATAATTAACAGGGCTTTGAATGACCTCATGATCATCCACCAATGATGGAATGGGGAATGCAGGAGGAGCGGGGATGTGATCAATTTTGTTGGTGAATCCTTTCTTAGCCCTCAACACATGCTCTTGTGTATCCAAACTAATGGCGGGACCAAAGAAGATACCTGTAGAGAGACCAAGTGAGACCTTCATTCTATCCACTGGGAGGTGTCGCACACTTCTCCTTACAATATTCCCAAAAGTTGTGGATTGGGTTGTGATACTCATAAACCCTCACAATGCTCAAGAACACAAAAATCATGAAGCAACCAAGGAAATCCTCAACATTGATAGATGAAGAAACATTGGTTCACGTCAGGTTCACCAAAAATGTAAGAGAGGGGGACCACCGCATACAAGACTCTAGGTCATGGAGGGTCAAGATGCGAGAGGTTGCCTTAACTTACCTCAACTAAGTGTAGTGTTTAGGGTATGTAAGGAAAGAGTAACCAGGACCGTAGGGTTCCTCAGTTACTCAACAAGCCGAAAATGTAGAAAAGGCTAGGTGAGTTGGTTCCTAGTTCTAACACTGTATCTCAGGAGACTCTCTATCCAAGGACAGGAGCATAGAGTCTAGATGATAGCGCGGCACGATGGTGTCTCAAAAGTGTGCTATCATTTGTACAGTCAGACAATGATAAAGATGAGGTCAAATCACTAAAAACTAGCTAATGGCCTAGTGAACTAAAGGGCCAAAATGAAAAAACTAAGTAAATTAAATAATTTCTAATATTATAAAGTAAATAAGCAAGAGTGATAAAGATGAGGAGGATATCACTAAAGAAATTTTTTTCCATTTGATCCTCCAAAAACTTGCACACCAATACACACAAGAGAGAAAATGTTGGGGGACTATATAGGGGCCTACCTCAATCATACCCCCATTTAGGTGTTTCCACCATCATGGACAACCGAAAGAATGAGATAAAGAAGTAATACGTAAAGAAAGATAATAGCACTACAAAATAGTACTATGCTACTCACCAAATGATAGAGGAAAGGAGAGGGAAGCTTACCACCTCCACCAAGAGCACTCAAGGTTGCTTGGGGGAGAAATGAGAGGAACTTAAGCCTCTATTGTGTATGGCGTGGTCCCAAACATGCTCTACTAAGTTGATGGAGTGTGATATTGCTGCAAAGTGATGCTTGGAATGCTTGGAAGTGAGTGAAAATGAGCTTGTGGGAGTGCAAGAATGAAGGTTTGATCTGTTGAAGAGTTGGAATGAAAATTGGAAGAGTGAATATGAAGGAATGAGGATGAAAACAACCATATTTGGGTTGGTTGGACGATGGAGGTGTTACAACTTCATTGCCAATGGGAAGAGTAACGCCTTTGCTGGCTCAGCCACAAGAATCTTCTAGGGATGTATGCACGCCATGTAGACATTTGTGCATCATGCAGGTGTCCTCGATAGAAATGTCTCCACCGACACATAATAATGGACACCACGTGGACTACCAATAGTAGGCTTAAGTAAATTTAAGCCTCTAACTTTGGTTTTCTAAAGTGTATAAAGCCAAAAAGGGGAATTGTGCCTAGGGTGCAAATTACCTCTTATACAAAGGGATTTTCGATGCCACAAAAGAAGTAGGAATGCTAGTTGGAATAGCAAGAGGAGTCACATGACTAACTTGTTGCATTGTTGTTGTAACTTGAGGAGTGGTATAAGTTGGAATGGATTCTATGGTTGAAGGGGGAAATGTGAGGTCCTCCTTGGCTTACAACAATGTTTGTTGACTGGGAAATGGAACTGAACATGTGTTTTTTTTATATTTTAGTTATTCTTTTCATGACTTGTAAGCCATCATCACTTTCAATCAAGTGATGAAGGTTTTCTATTGCAGTTATAGTAGTAGTGGAAATGTTTTCAAGGGATGAATACTGTTGTAAATGTGCAAAACCCTCATGAATACTAATGACTTTGTCTTGCAAAATGGAATTGTTTTCTGTGTCAACATGCATTGGATGAAAAGGTGAAGGCATAGTGGTGGTAGTATCCATGCCTAATGCACCATTGTCCATACTAGAAGTAGGAGCTCTTGAGATCCCAAGGTCCACAACGAAAGTGCTATCATGGGAGGTCGTGAGTCTAGAACTTCATCTCACTAAAGTATTACCAATCGGGCACTAAACACTCATACAAGTCCCAAAAATGACGGGGTGAATGCAAATTTAATGCAATCTAGGAGTGCAAAATGTAAATAACAAAAATTCTACAAACTAAAATAGAGAAATAATAATAGAGAACATAAATGTAGTAAATTCCTAGAAAAAAGCTTGAAAGTGCTATCTTAATGTGCAAGTGGACTGATTTTCCCAGGGTGGTGAATGAGTACAAGTATGATATTTTTTTGTTTTTTTTAGAAAATTTAAAGTGAGTCTAATGCTTTTGAGATGCAAACTAACATAGAAAATTGGACCCTCTTGACAAAAGAGACAATTTCACATCTAATTGGACCCACTTTTGAATCCCTTTGCATAATTTATCCTTCAAAACAACATGTATAGGCCCCTAAGACCCATTATTTTTTTTATCTAGAGGCCCGTTTCACCTGAGAAATCACCTAAAACCCAACAAACAACACTTAATTCTTTCATATCTTGAAAACCCACCTTCAAAAGTTAGTAGTGGGACCCATTCACCACCTTGGGCGAATGCGTCCCCTCTGGTGGGACCCATTCACCAAGGGTGGAAAATGAGTCCCTTTTGAGGGAAAATTCAATTTTGAGCGGGATTTTAATTAATTCAACTTAAATTTCTGGTGAATGTCAGCCTCTTAGGTCTAAATAATAGGTCAATTAGGCATTGTTGCTAATAAATACTCATTTTAAGTTATTTTACACACCTTTTATTCATTTCACAAAAGCAATTCCTAAAGTCAAGTCTTCTACAACAAGTTTCCTTAGTAAAAGTTGAAGTTTTTAGGGCAGGAAACTAGGGTTTTGCAGGTTTTGAAGCACACTCTTTAGGTCAAGATTCAACATTGAAAAGGGTTGATGATGGATGCCTATGGTGAATCATGGAGAAATCTAGGTTGAGGAGATGCAACTAGCCATCAAATTGCACCTAAAGACTTGGTTTCAAAGTGATTCCATCTTCCATTTTCACTCTATCTTCATATTAAGGTTTGCATTTCATTTGTATTTCATTTGTATGTTATTTCATCTCTATTTTTGATGTGTTGTAAGATTTCTAGGGTTGAGATCTTACATCATTCAAATCACATTTGCATTTCTTATTCTTGCACAATAGAATAGGGTTTTTGACATACTTCAAATTTTCCTAGTCTTTAACACAACTAAGGCTAGGGTTTTATGCAGATTTTTATTCATTCAAGGTTTAATTACCCAATTAAGGGTTTTACCAAGGAAAAAACCCCATTAGACAAACAATTTTAGGCTATTTTGCAAGAATTTTCTAAGATCCCGATTTGGGTTTTCGTCAGAAATTGCTATATAGGTGTTAAGGTGTAGAACAAATATTTGAAATCATAGAAAGTTGAAAGTGGAGGGTATGTTCAGGATCATGATGGGCCAAAAAGTGGCAATATGATGGGTATTTGTACGGTATGTGGCTAATGACTTTTTTTTACCCAAAATTAATGAAACGAAAAAGGGTTTTTAAAGGAGATTCTCAGCTTTCCACCAATACAAATTATGTTTTACTTTGAATTTAATAAATAATTATTAATCATTTTCTATTTGAATTACGACTAAAGTCCTTATTGATAGGCTGACTAAAAAACATCTATAGCTTTCAAATGGTATCACATTTTTTTAATCCAAAACATGTGTCACCTTCTATGATTTGTATACTATAGGATTAAAATAAAAAATTGAATTTCATGAAGTTTTGACCAAGTTTAGGTGGTTAGACGTATGAGTTTTTATATTTTCTAAAATTTGTAATAAAAAAATTATAATTAATTATTTACTTGGAAAAAAATTACAAAATAATATCCATCACATTAGGACATGAGTCCTCTACTTATATGTAAAATTTTATTAAAAAATATTATCACTTTACTGTGGTTAAGATGGTCAGACATACACTTCTTATTTTTTCCCTAAAATTTAAGTACTACTGCATTTAAATTTCAAATTTTCAGCAAATAGATTTTGTTTTTTAAAAAATAGCCATGTGTGACTTGGTATCACAATTCAGTGGGAGATGTTGGAAGTGACATGTATGCATCATTTGGTATGGTTATCTTCATGTGATTGGGGATATGGTTTCTTGGTTTAGAGTGTTTTTCTATTATTTCATGGTCTACTCTTGATATGATTTAGAGTTTGGCATGGTACTTGTTCTTATGATACTAAGATGTATATATATATATATATATATATGTTATGGTGCATGAGATCTCCTAGAAGGACATGTTTAGGTCATGTTATCATGTTTATGTTCCTGATTCATGATTAGAGTTTTGACATTGATCTTGTGTGGTTCTCTTGGTATTGGGTAAATATTTTCTTGATTACTTCATGATGGTGCTATGTTGCATTTGGAGTTTGGCATGGGGGTGATCCTATAATAGTGGTTTACATTTTTTGGCCAAACTAGACACTGAAATAATTTTTTAACTAAATCTTCACTTTCGAGCACCTATAGCAGCTAAACCTTGAGGAATTTGAAGATGATGAAAAATAGAGTTTCGTTACATTTTTTCTGTAGATTCTAAATATATTTTTTTCAAAAATTTTGGAATCAGATTGCACTTCTTTTTCCATCTCCCTCAAAAACTAGTTTTTTTTAGAAAGCAACATTTTTAAAAAGTGACGCTTACCATATATTGTATAATTTTTTTTCCATGAAGGATAAAATTATAATTCTTTAGAATTTAGATTTGTAACTCTGACATCTAGTGCTTTGACATGGTTAGATATTTTTTTATTGAATATTTTTCTTTAATCAAGTTTCAAAGTCAAACCAATTACAATTCAGACATAATGCGACTGTATAACGCATAATTTTTTTTTCATGTATCAAAATTCAATTTCTTTTTTTGTTGGATCAATTAATTCAATATCTAGTCCACTCATATTTTCCAAAAAAAAAAGATAATCTGCTATTTTTCCACATGTGCAGAATAGAAAGCTTGATTTTTGGTGAAAAACATACATTCACAAGAAATAAAAAATAAATATAAGAATAAAATTAAATTTATTTAAAACTATACTTTTTGGGAAGCTTATAATAAGGAATACATACTTACAAAAAATAAATTTTAATTGAATTCCTTTGATCCCCCAAAAGGTAAATCAAAAGTGTTTTTTTATCAGCATTTTGATAGGTGTAAAGGAGACTTCGTTATAGGTATGGTTTAAAACTAGAGGGGTTCTATCCAAGGGGTTTTGATATAAGGTAGTTTGATCAAACCCTCTTAAATTAGAATGCTTTAAATAAAAAAATTTAAGGCTTAAATCATTATATTTTCCAAAAATATTGGATTTCAGCAAAAATCAGAATCTCCCAGAAATTGTAAACTAGCTTTGTGGGTTCACCCATGGATTGGTTGGTTACAGGTACTCAAGGATACTTAGAGACATAGGTGAGGCTTTAGTTCTCTTATATTTAGAGACATGTGTTGATATGGTTACTCTTGATGAGATTTTAGTAGGAATTATGATGAACATAGACCTTGGTTAGATGTGAGTTTAGCATGGACCTATGAGGAGAGTGTTATTGGATGAGTCATGATAACTTGGATGTCTTGGAGGAGCATTCTCATTCCCCACTCTTAGTCTACTCGGTAGTTTCACTTGAGAGGTATTTCCCATTGATTATTTTAGATGCTTTATGTTTATGCTTTGTCTTCTCATGTATAAGGATCTTAAGCTATGGATATATGGTTTTGGAGGGTTCATTTGAGGAGTGTTGGAATGATTATCTTGTTATGCATTGTGATTACATTTAGGAGATGTATTGGGATTATTTAATTCAATGGGAATGGATTTAGTTTGATATTCTTTGGTTATGAGAGGCTTACATCCATGTTGATTACATGATACATATGTTATGTTTGATCTTGGAGATTGAACGGTTGGGTGTTGTTAAGGTTTTTCTTTTGGGGTGTTGTGCAGGAGATCATACTTGACACAGTTGGCTTTTAGAGGTGTATACATGTAGGAGATTTTTCTTACAGGTATGGAGTAGATCATACTTGACACAGTTGGCTCTTGGATGTGTATGTCATTCTTTGACAGGTTTTGCACATAGAGTTTACGATTGCAGTTTATGGGTGTCTATGTTTATGGCATGAGTTTACTATATTTTGTATACCTTGGAGTTATGGATAGTTGGATGTATTGGCACTTGTTGTGGGTGTTATTTCAACTTTGGGTTTTTGTATCTTGACAACTATTGGTGCATATTGATACTTTTGGATTGAGTGTATGTGTTTGAGATATCATTTGAGGAGGACTTATGCTTCGTTGTGACAAATTGTGTGGCTTCTTATCTTTGTGCATTGGCAGATGGAAGAAGAGAGCATTCATGCTTGGGATGGTGGTCACTTTGATTCTTGTTGCAGGTATCTTGATGGAGCATATGGATCATTTTGATTCCATGATGGTATATGTGGCTATATGGATTGTTCATTTTATTCATGTTTTAAGGTTACTTGTTCCCCTTATGCAATGTATACAACAAGTGGGAGAATGTTAGGAAAAGGTGTGTTGTACACCTTGCATTATGTAATTATTCTTGGGGCCACTTAATGTTGCATGTAACATTGGGACATAAGTTAAGTTGTAAAAATGTAATTATTTAATATTGGGGAAAATAATAAATAAAGCACCCATTATTAAATAAGGGAACATGGTTTGTAATAATCTCATCGTTTTAGTCACATAGTTTTGTGTAATACCACTTAGTGGTTTTGTGGGATCTTGCTTCTATAGAAGCAACCACAAAGGTAGTTATTGTGAGATGGAATTTTGCATGATTAGCTCCGGTTAGCATTTGTGAGGGTTTGAAGTATGGAACAGTATGTGTGGTTGCATTCTTGTTCGCATGGATTGCTTGGAGCTCGAGCTTGTTGCTTCAATGGTGTTCATGGAGACTCAGAAGATGTATCATAATATTTATTGCTGAATAATACATGAGAGATGGATGCTTTTGGAGGCTGGGTTTTTTTCCCTCTTAAGGGTTTTACCAGGGTATATCTTGTGTCATATTTTCATGGGTATGTTGTCTATTCTCTTACATGTGGATTTTGAATACTTAGATGCATAGATTTCTTTATGGGTTATGTGGAAATTGTCTTTAATTGGCTACAAGTTTCAAACAATCCCCAAAAATACAAGAGATATATGGATCCAAGGTTAGTATGTCTTTGCTACAATATTATCATAGAGCATGGAACTATCATTCACTAAATACTCATAGGACTAGAAGAATGACACAAAGAGAGAAAAAACAAAGAAAAATCCTTTAGGTAAACATGGAAGAGACCTAAATGTCTCAACGTTTGTCATTGACAACATGAAAACACAAGATAAATGAAAATATAAATTTTTTATGACATAGAAAAGAATGTAGGGACATATAGAGGAATGCAAGAGAGAGAGAGAGAGAGAGATACAACAAATGAAATAGCATGGAGGATCACATTATGCAATGCAATCACATAAAGAAACATGAAAAAGAAAACAACAAAAAATACTAGAAAGGCACATACAAGTCAACCTATAGTAGATTGTTTGCAACCCAATCTTGGTTGGTATGAACGAAAGGTGGAAAAATAGCCAAAGGGACAATGGAAAGTGTCGTACAAGGACACATACCAAGTTCAACACTCTTTCTAGGAAATTTCTCATTTAAGCTCATAGAAGAGGAAACAAATGAATTCAACTCATTATTCACTTGTTCATTAATAACTACAATATTAATGTCATTAGCTATATCAATCACAATAGGAGGTCGAATGATAATGTCAATGGAAGATTATTTTTTATGTCGTGGCAAGGGTATAGAGTCAACATGCATTGCTTTGGCTAAGTTCAAAATTTGATTTTCTATGTTTCTTTTTTCTTCTTTAGTTTGTAACATATGAGGAATAGCACAACATCTACACCTACACTCTCTAGCATTTTGGTTTCATTTCAATCTGTTGTCAATTTTTGATTGTGTAAGAGTAGATTTTTCAATCATCGGCTTCTTTTCTTCTCTTGGGGAAGGAATGGAAGCAACCATATGAGGTTTCTCAACCAATTTATGTTTAGCTTTGTAAACTTGTTTGACTTTAGAAGGATAAACAAGATTGTTTTGATTGTATTGTGGTTTCTTATAGGAAATCATAGGATGATTTTTAATAGATTGTTCTTGGATCTTTGGAAGGGATTTTTGTTCAATCATTTGTTTGTCAAGGATAGGTGACTCAATCATGTGTTGAGGCATGTTTCAGAGGGATAATTTTTCTATGTGCTTTTCCTTAAACTTTAGATATGATTTAAAAAGGTAGTCTTGATTAGGCCGAATAGGTTCAATAGGCTTGGGCCAAAAGAAATCCAATGGAAAGTTCCCATGGGAAGACATACTATTAAAGCCATTATTATGTATAGTAAATATTTTGTGACAAAGGGAAAATTTAAATATTTATTCACAATCGAAGGGACAACATTCATGGAGTGAAGCCATGGATAACCTAACTTCATCTAAAATTATTTTGATGATGGGATGATTGTGAATGAGACATTTAATATTTTCAGTCCAAATTTTAATGGGAGACCTATTGAGCCTATCATAGGATAAGAAAAATAATTATGTGTCTTGAACCATGCTTTCAGTTTGTCATATGTATCTTGATAGAGTTCATTCACAAATAGGAATTCTTCAATGATCATGTTCTCTCCATAGACCGAATCAATTAATATCCCATTAGTAGGCTTGTCATTGATTCTTCCATCTATATAAAGAGGACCATTGGGTGAATTTTTAAGTATGTCTTTTTGTGAGAAAACAATATCAAGAGGCAGTTTTGTTGAGCCCTTATGAGGTTTAGCTTCAACAAATGCTACCATTTTAATCGCTTCTTCCTCATTGTCATTTTTTATGTTTTCATCATGTATGTCAACATTCATCACATCATTCTTTGTTTCACTAGCTTGGACAAATGAAATAGTATGTTTCAACATGGGATTTGTAAATATTTGTAAGTTTTGGTTAGGAGGAGCTACATATTTATTACCTTGATCATTCACACCTAAAATTTTTAGATGATTAGAATCAATGAGGTCTTTCACAAGATGTTTAATATGCTTATAATATTTTGTATCATGTAAATTTTGTTGGTGAAAATGACAATAAGAATTTCATTGAAAGCATGTGGGAATTGGTATATTAGGATCAAAAGCTCTGACAAGAGGTAAGGAAATCATATTCTTTTCTACGAGTTGTAGCATGATATTATGAAGGGTATCGAGTAAAGGAGTAAATTTTCTATTCCTATCCCTAAAGGAAAACGAGTTTTTCATCCTTATAGCAGCCACTTGGTTATCAACTTGTTGATTTGGTTGAGGGGAATCAAATTGTAAAAATCCCTTATTTTTCTTCTTCAAATGTTGGTAACTATTTAGAGTTGTGGACTCAAACTATTCATGACAGCTAGGAGGATATTCCACATCCAAAATGATGCAAAGCATCTTTACAAAATCATGCTTTCATAATGTAACTTTAGAAGTTGATTGAAAATATGATGTTTAAAAATTGTAACAAGGTTTCTTGGGTCATTTACCATGTTTCTATATCACTAGGATGGTCAATATCTATGTTTAGTATCAAATTTGCAAAGTGTATTAAAAAATTGTCATAAAATTTATAAAGTTTGTCATGAAAGTTAGAAAGTTGCATAAATAATGTAAATGTAAGGAAGATGAAAGGTCATCCTATTGTAGTTCATTCCAAAATTAGTTATAAATTAGGGAGTAATATTGTATTTCCTTTATAAATTCCTTGAAGATAGGTGAGAACTTGTGGGTGATTAAAAAATTTGAAAGGAATAAAGAGAAAATCTTCATTTTCTATTATTTCTTCTTATTTTTGTAGTTTCCTTGCAGTGTACAGAATTGTATGGGCTTATGTACATAAATAAATGCTTTTAAGTGTTATTAAACTCAATCAAATCCCATTAAAAACTATTTTCATGCAATTTGATGGTTGTTTGTGAAAGTTATTGTGATTTCTTTGAAAACTACTAAAACCCTCATTAGGGTAACCAGTGCCCTGCAAATTTTAAGTTTCTCATGTTATACTCATTGGAAAGTGCTAAAATTTGATGGAGAAAATCTAAGTAGAATATAATTTAATGTTCTTGAAGTTTTATATTGAGTGACTAAGATTATTGTGTAGAAACTTGAAAGTTTTTGACTGAAAATATGTCACAGTCTGATAAAACACAAATTTTCAATCGAACTTAACCTAGGGTTTGGAAAATAAGCATGGGAGTAATTATCAAAAAGATTATTAAGCATAAAAAAGTATAAATATAGGTGATTGAAGTGATTTTAAAACTAGTTTGTGTTTGGAGGTAGCCAAATGAATAAGCCCTACCCTAGTTGTATACCTAATTAGCCCTGTTATTGAACACAGACAGTCTAAATTTGTGCATTTCTCTTCAAACAACTTATTGTGAGTCTTTGATATGTTTTAATAAATTATAAGAGTATCTTAAATGTTGGTTACAGTAAGGGATAAAGGTATGTGTGTTGAATTTATCACTGACGGAGTTATATTGCATGGCTACAAGCATATTAATAGTTATTGAAGACTTGTTTATTAGATCATTTAAGGTGAGTATATAGGGTGTAAAAATATTTTGATCATGTTGGTATAAGCCTAAAAAAGAGATGCCAAGAATTAAAATATTCACTTGTGTTTTGGTAAGAAAAATTGAGGGTTGAGGCTTGTAAATACCATGGTGGCATAATGAGGATAGTCATAACAAGATGATGTAATATGAAAGGGCAGTTGTTGTAATTGGTTGTTTTTTATTAAGTTAAAGATGACCAAGATGTCCTAAAGGATTTGTAGTGTTTTGGACTCTTATTTTTACATTTGAGTATTAGAATCAAGTGATTGTAAAAGGTAAAAGTGACATGGAATGAATAAACAAACAAGGATAGTTTAGTGACTTGACTAATGAGATTGAGTGAGTTGTTTTCTTCCTCTGATCTTGCATCAAATGGTATAAGAGCTTGAAGATGCTCCAAGAAAGTTTTTGTGGTTTTTGTGTGTGGTTGTTTATAGGTTGATGCAATGAGAAAGTCTAAGAGACTAGTGAGAGAAAAGTGGAGACACCTAGGTGAGGTAGAGAGTTGTGAAGCAAGGAGAGACTTGCTTGTGAAGATGGAGAATTTGAAGAGGAATTTGCAAGAAGAGGAAGAGAGAAAGAAGAGAAAGAGACAAAAAAAGATGGATATAGAAATTGTTGAGTTCAAGCAGGAGTTGAGTAGGTTGGAAAAAGAGTTCCAAGAGTCCATGAAGAAGATGGAGAATATGATTGAGGAGATGAAAAGTTGGAACTTGAAGGTAAACAAGAATGTTTCATAGTCTATAAGGAAGATAATCAAGAAGAGAAGAAGAAAAATGAGGATAAAAGAGGTAGAAATCTTTGAAGATGCTGAAGGGGAATTCATGGATGAAGAAGGTAAAGTTGTTGTAGACATTCCAAGGCAAGAAGGTGAATGCATGATAGAGATATGAGAACTAATTTCAGGACTTGAATACATTAAGTTGATTAAGGGAATGATTATGGATGAATTGGTCATAGAGGTTTGGAAAGAATTGGTGAATCATGGAGGTATGATGCTAGAAATTATGTTTCATTTCATTGTGTTACTAATATTTTGGACAAGGAGTAGGTTGTAGGTTAAAGGATAAGGAGAGAAAAAAGGTATTGAGAAGCATCAAAGCATAAGGAACCTAATTTCAATTGGTGAACAAGATAGGCAGCTAGTTTGCATGGAAAAGTTCAAGCCTAAGGTGAAAGTGAAGGTGATAAGGAGTAGTTGCAAGGTGAACAAGAGTCAGAACTTATATAGGACAAAAAGGAATGAAGACTTGTTGACTTACAAGAGAACTTGGAACTTTTTCTTGGTCGGGGGTATGATGTAGAGCATCTTTAAAAAATCATGCTTTCATAATGTAACTTCATAAGTTGATTCAAAATATGATGTTTACACATTTTAACAAGGTTTCTTGTGTCATTTCCCATGTGTCTAAATCACTGGGATGGTCAATATCTAAGTTTTGTATCAAATTTACAAAGTGTATTAAAAAATTGTCATAAAAGTTATAAAGTTGCACAAATAATGCAAATCTAAGGAAGATGAAAGGTCATCCTATTGTAGGAAATTACAAAAGTAGTTGGAAGTTGGGGAGTCATATTTTATTTCCTTTATAAATTCCTTGAAGATAGTTGAGAACTTGTGGGTGATTGAAATTTTTGAAAGGAATCAAGAGAAACTCTGAATTTTCCGTTATTTCTTCTGATTTCTGAAGTTTACTTGCAGTGTATAGAATTGTATGGGATTATATAAATAAATAAATGATTTTAAGTGTTATTACACTCAATAACCTCCAACTCAAAACTTGTTTCATGCAATTTGGTGGTCATTTGTGAAAGTTATTGTGATTTCTTTGAAAACTACTAAAACCCTCATTAAGGTAACTAGTGGCCTGCAAATTTTAAGTTTCTCACATTATACTCATTGGAAAGTGATAAAATTTGATGGATAAAGTCTTATTATAATCTTGTTTAATGTTCTTGAATTTTTAGATCGGGTCACTACGATTATTGTATGGAAACTTGAAAGTTTTTGACTGAAAATATGTCACAGTCTGATAAAACACAGAGTTTCTATTGAACTTAACCTAGGGTTTGGAAAATGAGCATGGGAGTGATTATCTAAAGGTTTATTAATCATAAAAAAGTCTAAATATAGGTGATTGAAGTGATTTTCAAATGATTTTGTGTTTGGAGGTAGCCAAATGAATAAGCACTACCCTAGTTGCATACCTAATTAGCCTTGTTATTGAACACAAACAATTTGAATTTGTGCATTTCTCTTCAAAAAAATTATTGTGAGTCTTTGATATGTTTCAATACATGATAAGAGTATCTTAAATGCCAGTTATAGTAAGGGATAAAAGGAATTTGTAAGGAAGTTATCAGTGACAGAGTTATAATGCATGGCTATAAGCATATTAATAGATATTCAAGACTTGTTTATTAGATCATTTAAGTTGAGTATATAGGGTGTAAAAAGAGTTTGATCATGTTGGTATAAGCCTACAGAGGAGATCCCAAGAATTAAAATATTCATTGGTATTTTGGTAAGAAAAATTGAGGGTTGAGGCTTGTAAATACCATGGTGGCACAATGAGGATAGTCATAACAAGATGATGTAATATGAAAGGGTAGTTGTTGTAGTTGATTGGTTTTTATTAAGTTAAAGATGACAAAGATTTTCTAAAGGATTTGTAGCATTTTGGACTCTTATTTATACATTTGAGTATTAGAATCAAGTGATTGTAAAAGGGAAAAGTGACATGGAATAAGTAAACAAACAAGGATAGTTTTGTGACTTGACTAATGAGATTGAGTGTGTTGTTTTCTTCCTCTAATATTTCATCAAATGGTATCAGAGCTTGAAGGTGATATGTGAAAGTTGTTTGTGGTTTTTGTATGTTTTTTTTTGCAAGTTGATGTAGTGAGAAATTCTAAGAGACTAGGGAGAGAAAAGTGGAGACACCTAGGTGAGAAAGAGAGTCGTGAAGCAAGGAGAGACTTTCTTGTGAAGATGGGGAATTTGAAGAGGAATTTGCAAGAAGAGGAAGAGATAAAGAAGAGAAGGAGACAAGAAAAGATTGATAGAGAAATTTTTGAGTTGAAGCAAGAGTTGAGTAGGTTGGAAAAAGAGTTCCAAGAGTCCATGAAGAAGATGGAGTAGATGATTGAGGAGATGAAAAGTTGGCACTTGAAGGTAAACAAGAAATTTTCATGGCCTATAAGAAAGATAATCAAGAAGAGAAGAAAAAAATTGAGGATAAAAGAGGCAAAAGTATTTGAAGATGCTGAAGAGGAATTCATGGATGAAGAAGGTGAAGGAATGATAGAGATACGAGACCTAATTTCAGGACTTGAAGACATTGAGTTGATTAAGGTAATGATCATGGATAATTTGGTCATAGAGGTTTGTAGAGAATTGATGAACGATGGAGGTATGATGCTAGAAATCATATTTCATTTTATTGTGTTACTAATCTTTTGGACAAGGAGTAGGTTGCAGGTTAAAGGACAAGGAGAGAAACAAGTTATTGAGAAGCATCAAAGCATGAGGAACCTGATTTCAATTGGTGAACAAGATAGGAGGCATGGAAAAGTTCAAGCCTAAGGTGAAAATGAAGGTGATAAGGAGAAGTTGCAAGGTGAACTAGAGGTAGAGCTTACATAAGACAAAATGGAATGAAGACTTGTTGACTTCCAAGAGGACTTGGAACTTTTTCTTGGTTAGGAGTATGATGTAGAGCATCTTTAAAAAAATATGGTTTCATAATGTAACTATAGAAGCTGATTCAAAATATGATGTTTACACATTGTAACAAGGTTTCTTCAGTCATTTCCCATGTTTCTATATCACGAGGATGGTCAATATCTAAGTTTTTTATCAAATTTGCAAAGTGTATTAAATTTTTTTCATAAAAGTTATAAAGTTGCACAAATAATGCAAATGTAAGGAAGATGAAAGGTCATCCTATTGTAGGCAATTCAAAAATTAGTTGGAAGTTGGGGAGTCATCTTGTATTTCCTTTATAAAGTCCTTGAAGATAGTTCAGAACTTGTGGGTGATTGAAAAGTTTGAAAGGAATAAAGAGAAACTCTAAATTTTCTATTATTTCTTCTGATTTCTATATTTTCCTTGCAGTGTACATAATTGTATGGGATTATATACATAAATAAATGATTTTAAGTGTTATTACACTCAATCACCTCACATTCAAAACTTGTTTCTTGAAATTTGGTGGTCGTTTGTGAAAGTTATTGTGATTTCTTTGAAAACTACTAAAACCCTCATTAAGGTAACCAATGGCCTGGAAATTTTAAGTTTCTCACGTTATACTCATTGAAAGTGCTAAAATTCGATGGAGAAAGTATTAGTAGAATATTCTTTAATGTTCTTGAAGTTTTAGATCGAGTGACTAAGATTATTGTGTGAAAACTTGAAAGTTTTTGACTAAAAATATGTCACAGTCTAATAAAACACAAAGTTTCAATGGAACTTAACCTAGGGTTTGGAAAATAAGCATGGGAGTGATTATATAAAGGTTTCTTAAGCATAAAAAATTCTAAATACAGGTGATTGAAGTTATTTTCAAATAATTTTGTGTTTGGAGGTAGCCAAATGAATAAGCACTGCCCTTGTTGCGTACCTAATTAGCCCTGGTATTGAACACAGATAGTTTGAATTTGTGCATTTCTCTTCAAAAAAATTATGGTGAGTCTTTGATATGTTTTAATACATGATAAGAGTATCTTAAATGTTGGTTAAAGTAAGGCATAAATTTATGTGTGTTGAAGTTATCACTGACAGAGTTATAATGCATGGCTACAAGCATAGTAATAGTTATTGAAGACTTGTTTATTAGATCATTTAAAGTGGGTATAAAGTGTGCAAAAAGAGTTTGATCATATTGGTATAAGCCTATAAAAGAGATCCAAAGCATTAAAATATTCATTGGTGTTTTGGTAAGAAAAATTGAGGGTTGAGGCTTGTAAATACCATGGTGGCACAATGAGGATAGTCATAACAAGATGATGTAATATGAAAGGGTCATTGTTGTAATTGATTTTTTTTATTAAGTTAAAGATGACCAAGATGTCCTGAAGGATTTGTAGTTTTTTGGACTCTTATTTATAAATTTGAGTATTAGAATCAAGTGATTGTAAAAGGTAAAAGTGATATTGAATAAGTAAACAAACAAGGATAGTTTTGTGAACTTGACTAATGAGATTGAGTGAGATTTTTTCTTCCTTTGATCTTGCATCACCAACCATATGTCCAATTTTCATAATCACAAAGGGTTGTATATAACTATGTAAAGGATGGGAATCTCAACATCTCAAGTTTGATTTGGATTTTTCTCTATGAATTGGCAATAAACATTCATTGAAGGTCAGGATCATGAATCTTAATGTTTTTTTGTGAATAAAGTGTTTTGTATCTTGCTATGAAATCAATAAATTTTTCATCATCCTTATTTTTGCATTCCATTAAATCAAATAGGGTAATCTTGGGACCCATGTGAATATGAAAGTGGTTGTAAAATGAATCAACAAGCTCATTGAATGAACCAATTGAATTATTTGGTAAGAAGGAGAACCACTCTAAATTAGTATCCTTCAAGGATCTAGGAAATAGTTTAACGAAGAGCTTATCTTCAAAGATGGAATCACTACATAGGGATATAAAAGTGAAAACATGGCTAACAGGATCTCCTTTCCTATCATATTACTCAAATTTTGGAACCTTTATACCTTGTGGAATTTTTTTTGTCAATATCTCTATGGATAACATATTGGTTTTAATGCATTATGAAGGTTGACCATTGTTGTTTTCATTTAGGGTTGCAACTTGTTATTGTATGGATGACATGCCTTGCAAAAGTGTGTTAATTATGGTATCATTTTTATTATAAGGTGGATTGGTGTATGTATACGAAGGGAAAGTGAATTGTAAATTTGTGAGCAAGGATGTTTGAGGAGATATTGTAATCGAATGCACAAAGCTAGAAGGATTCCCAATGGATATACCTAAGGAAGTATTGACATTGATAGTAGGATGAATGGTTGTGGTAACTTAAGTACTAGTGTATGCAAGAATGGAAATTGGTATTATAGGAGGAATTGAAGTTCCACCTTGGCTTTTGATACACCCCAAAGGTTGAGTACAACTAGTCATGATAGGGATGGTGAAAATTGTTAATATTATGCACATTGGTTGTAGAAAGTGAAGTCATGGAAAATGAGGTATGCATTATATGATCCATAGAGGGTTGATTAGCAACACTATTAGGAAGAGAGCTAGATATCCCAAGATCCATAGCGAATGGTATATCACAGGATGACATGAGTCTCGAACTGCATCTAACAATAGATTGCTAATAGGACACCAAGTTGTAAAGCTCATACAAGTTTCACAAAATTAGTGTGCAAACCCAAAATGGAAAAATGCTTAAAATTAAATACAATGACCTAGAATGAAATGTGTAAATACAATTTTTAGATTCTAAACAAGGTAATTTTTTTATTACACTATGTAAAATCTAAAAATGAAATATTGTAGATGCAATTTTGAAATTAGGAAATGCACTAAATGGATTTAAGCTAGATCTAATGAAATTAATGAAATAGAAAATCAACAAACTAAAATAGAGAAGTGATAGAAACAAACTATTAAATAGGGGTTTTCCTTGGTCAAACCCCATTTTGGTAATTAAATCTTGTAATGAAATAATGCATAAATGAATGATGAATATGTAACAACTCACTAAACCCTGTTGAAACTTTGGATTACAAATCTGAAACTTATAATGAAATGGACTCAATGAGAGTAGATCTTGATCATGAACTTGACATAAGATAATGGCTTTGAATACTTGAATTTGATCACTAATGCTACATCATCACCTTAAGTCAACAACATGCTTGACTTTGACATGATGAAATGGATATTTAATTGTTACAATAAAATTTAATAATCTTCCATTGAATTCCTTCTTGAATGCTCTATAATGCTCTTGTGAAATCATAGGATTCTTGAATTAGAATTTCTAAGTGAAACTATGTGAAATAACCTTTTATTTATAGTTATCTTACTCTTAATTCCCAAAATTCAAATAACTCAAGCCAACATCAAATCTAGGATTTGAAATAATTAAAATACCATAAAAATATATTCCAATGGGGTTTTCTATGGTTAAGTGAGGACCCATTCACCATAGCGTGAATGGGTCCTAGCATACTTAACTAGGAAATTTTTTTGGGATTATGAAATGTTATGCCAAAAGGGGGTCCTAGGACCTATTGAGGACACATTCACCAAGTGGTGAATTGGTCCTAGGTCACTAACCTAGGACACAAACCTTGTAAAATTAAGTGTTATGTAATATTATTTAAGAGTGTTAGGTTTTATCCCTCATAAAATGCAATTAATTAGGCTTTTATCTAAATTATAGGTGCAAATTAACCTTATTATCTAATAAATCCCTATATTATTGTGAAAGTGTAAAGATACACTTTATAACACCCTAAATAAGGTACCATTAAGTCCATTTTATTATTAATTATTCATTCCCAAATT